>BKZX01025410.1:0-19815 GCA_014362285.1 Fagus crenata | reverse complement strand
TATATATATATATATATATATTTTACAATCTATAGTTGCATTTAGCTTTAAAAATTTTGGACTCTAAACCAAATATGCAATATCTATCATATTATAAATTACTTCATAAAACCATATAAAGGCTTAAATAATTTTTATATGTGCTAGTATTAGGAGTCAATATTCAAATTTTCATATAGTTCACAAGACGAATGGATTGGGATTTAGGAATGAGATAATCATTTTAACGTTTTCTTTTTTGTAATTATATCAACAACTAATTGGAGTTTGATTTCAAGAAATCATAAAAAATAAAAATAAAAACTTTGTAATTCAATTGGAATTGCTTAAAAAATATATCGAAATGCCAAAAAAGTTGTCATGACTTAAAATATATTAGTCAACAAAATATTTGAGAGACAATTTTTTAATTACACAATTCCAATCATTCTAACTAAATGACATGCTAAATAATGGGATCAATAAATTTATCCTCCAAGCATGTCAATGTCGTATTTCTATGTGAATTTTTTGTCATTGAATATAACAATTATATCAATCAAGCACAATATTTAAAGTGGTGTACAATAAGAGGTATCTTGTGTGAAGGTGTGATTTTAAGTTCAGTAGTATTTTTTGCAAAAAAAAAAAAAGAGTAAATTACACTGATACATTTTTCTTTTGAGGAAACTAAACTTGATTATACCATATTTTGAGAAAATGACACTTTATTCCCAAATTTGTAAATAATAATACCTCGTCATTTTCCTCATTTTTAAAGAAATATTTCCTATTTAAACATAAAATAATTGAAATATAATTTTTTTTTTTTTTTTTTTAACTCTGGTTAGTTGCATTAGTTAGAAAAATAAAAAATAAATAAATAAAAAATAAAAAAGAAAAAGAAAAAGAAAAAGGGGATTGAGTGCTAATTATTTTGCAAATTTAAGATTTGGGTGTTATTTTCTCAAAATAAAGTGTAGCAAATCTAGTTCTCCCGAGAGAATGAAGTGTCAGCGTAATTTACATTAAAAAAAAATATAAGACAAATCGGAGGAAAAACATTAAAATAAAAAGGGAGTAATGAAACGTAATACACGCGCCTAAAGTGAATGTGAAACTGGCAGTTGAATGCAGACGTCACCGCTATCGAATAATGAAATAATCAAAATAGTATGTTCTATAATTAAAGATGGTCAAATTTCAATCAAATTTCAATCATCTCGGCAGAGCTCGTACAGTCGTACCTACTATCTCTTTAATGGCGGTTTTCACATCAAATCAACCTTTTAATGCAACCCTTTTCACAATGAATTCCATCCAAAGCTGCAATCCTCCCCACTGCTTGCACTCAAAATTCAAATCTTCCTCAAATTGCATTTGATCCTACCCCACAAATAAGCCCACCAATCTCCAGCCAGCATTTACCACCGCCCAATCCCAATTCCTAAATCTCACCTAATCTTTTATTTGAAAAATATAGGGAATGGAAAAATAAAAGGAGTGGAATAAAAAAATTGTTCCATAACCAATTTATTAACATTAACACATCAAACAGCCTTTTTATTTTTTATTTTATATATATATATATGGAAAAATGTGGCATTTTGTTACTCATATATTTATGGGCAAAACTTACATACAGTAACATATCTTCAGTTTGTTCGATTCCTAAGCTAAAATTTGACCACGTGTCTACTTTAACACTCTCAACAAACGACATTAATTGGAAAAAAGAAATCTCATCTTAGCTCTCTCTCTCACCCCATCTTCTCTCTCTTACCAGGCAGCCATGGTTGAACTAGTCCAAGCCATGAGAGACGGAGAGAAAGAAACAATCACTATCAAACATCACTCCATAAATCAACATCCCCCAATCACACACCAAAAATCCAAACCCCATACACAGCCAAAGACCCAAACCCAAACCCAAAAATAGATAATAATTACAGAAGATTAAAAAAAAAAAAAACCCTTGTCTCCTTTATCTCACCCCTTTCTCTCTCATTGTTTGTCTCTCTCATTGCTGGATATGGACAAACACCAGATGTACCATACTATGGTTGTGAAATTCTCCAAATTTAAGCATAGATCAATTAAGCATGTGTGTGTGTCTGCACTTTTGGCTCATAGTTTTTGTAGAGTCCCTGCTCTCTATGTGGTGCCTTGTAATTGGGTTTACTACCAATGGCTTTTATTTTGTAATCTCCTTCATTACCCATAGGATGTGAGAGAGAGATATGGGTAAACATGGAGGAAATATTTTTTTGAATAAAATGATAGATATTTATTGAAAAGATAACCAAACTAGGAATAAAAATTTACAAAACTCCTTGTAACTCTACAGGAACTTCCTCCAACCAAATTGTAGCTTGCTTAACAGAGGAGCCGAGTTTAGCAAGCACTACTGCTCCCTTATTAGCTTTCCTAGATACATCTGACACTGAGAACAAAGAGATAAATGCAATAAATGAAAGAGAAAAATAATGTTGTAAATTAAGTTAGTTGACATTAAAGATAATAAATAATTGGTTTATTTTTAACTCTCAGATCTATTGGAAATCAATAGCTCAGTTATAACCTGAACCCATCTATATATATATATATATAGTTTAGAAGATAGTTATGATGAAACATACTCTATAGTCTAGAAGGCCTTTTCTGGAATCTCGTTCTGGAAGACTTTTGAAAAGAAGGAAAATTTGGTGTATGAATCACCTCAAAGAACCACAACCCCACCAAACTATAAAGTCATTGCCAAGTGCTAGCTTCTTCATCTTTGTCTAAGCCACCTCCATCTCCTCTGGGCCACCGGCCACCTTAGTCTTCCATTAAGCAACCTCCAAGCTTTAAGCCACTTCTATATACAGCTCCCTTTTCTCTTTGTGCTTAGTTTGCTTGCCAAGAAAACGAAGGAAAATACCATCAAGGAAAAAAAAAAAAAAGTTGAATAGATCTGGGAAAAAAAACTAGGCCAAAGGATTTCTCTCTTGCTCTTCACGATTCTCCTTTTTCTGGCTTCGAACTCCAGCCTATGTAAGTTTATTTCCATAGTTGTTTTCAGTATTTAGTATGGATTGGTGTTGAACAATGTAGTGTTTTTTTTTTTTTTTTTTGGTTTTGTTGTTGTGGTGTTGAATGGGTGTAAGTAGTTTCAGTGGACAAATATTTATTGCTAGTGTATGGAATTGGCAACTTGTTTTTAACTATGCCCTGTACATGTCTATGAAAATGCCTATGTGAAGCAGTTTAGGAACAATTATAAGTTGTTTGCTTTAGAGGAGTACAACACAAGGTATGTTTCATAATTAGATACAACACCACAGTGATGCAGGAGCCGAATATTTATTTTATTTTTATCTTTAATTTCAGAGTTGATTGTATGTTTATTTTAGGCCTTAGTATCTAATCAGGTTCATTAATATTTTTATTCAAGGTCAATAATTGGGCCTGAGCCCATTAGAATTAAGGTTTCTTATGTTAAGGTTTAGTAGCCTATATAAACAAAGTTTGTACTCATTTTCAAGGGACTTGACGATTAATGAATATTTCTATGATTTGAGATGCGTCTCTCTTCTTTGTTTGGTGGTGATGCCGAACACCCCTAAGGTGGTGATGCCTAGGGATTTGCAGGCAGATTCTAGGTAGTGATTCTTAGGGTTTGTTTTGTTGTTCTTATCCTTTTTTCCATTTATCCTATTTCCCCATTGTTGTTCGCCATCACCTCACTGGCCTCGGGTTGCACCGCCATGTCACCACAAGCAACCCACGATCTAGCACAGTGCCGCCAAACCCCCCCTGACCCATTGGCAAAGGTAACCTCCATAACCCAACTCTTTGTTTTGAATACCCACAACCCAACCCATCTGAAATAATCACAGAACCTTTAAGAATTTAACCAGCAGGACTCGACCCCCTTTTTCTTTTTTCTTTTTTGTAACCATTATCTTTACTAGACCCGACTAAAAAAAAAACAAAAAAACAAAAGGCCCACTTTCTTTTATTCATCCATTATCACACGACCCTCAAATACAACCCACACATTCAAAGTTCAAACCACAAATACTGCAATACAGATATATACAACCCACCCCATTATTCCCTGCCCCACTTGAAAAAAAAAAAAAAAAAAGAGACAGAGACCCCAACCCGTGAGTCTTCCACCTTTCAATAATGCAAAATCATCACAATACGATTAATCCAGGGCACACAAGTCACCCAGTAAGTTCATCGATCCAGGTCTTTGCTAAAATTTCTTGTTGAAGCTTATTGTTTTTCGTGAATTATGGTATTCTTCAAGCCATCCATTTACATTGAGACACATCTAGAGAAACAACTTGAGGAGGCTAGGAATAACCTCCTTAATCTTCCTGCCTCCATTGATGAGCTCTTCACTCTTCTTGATAGAGTTGAGACTTTGTTAGCAAATGTGCAGCAAGCACCATCCACATCAATGCACAATGCACTCTTACCCTCAATGAACGCACTGATCACTAATGAACTTTTGAGGCATGCTGAAATGGATGTGAAAGTTTCCGTTCTATCTTGCATTACTGAGATTACAAGGATAACAGCACTAGATGCTCCATATGATGATGAGAAAATGAAGAAAATATTTTAGTTGACTATAGCTGTATTTGAAAATTTGTCTAATGTATCCAGTCGCTATTATACAAAGGCTGTTTTCATTCTTGATACTATTGCACAGGTCAAGTCGTGCTTGGTGATGTTGGACCTTGAGTGTGATGCATTGGTTGTCGAAATGTTTCAAACTTTCTTAAAGATCATCAGGTCCAACCATTCACCAATTGTATTTTTAGCCATGGAAACAATTATGACAATGGTCATAGATGAAAGTGAGGACATTTCCTTGGATCTTCTCAGTCCGCTATTAGCTAGTGTACGACAAGAAAATGAGACTGTTTCACCCATTTCATGGAAATTGGGGAAGAAAGTGGTCACTAATTGTGCTGTTAAGCTTCAACCTTATCTCCAAGAAGCAGTGTGCTCTATAGGTTTTGCTTCAGATACATTTTGTGCTACCAAGGTTGGCCAAGCTGTGGATGCTACTTTCAAGTTAGTTAAAGACTTTACTATACTTGAGGAAGACAAGGTGGTTTCATTTTCCTCACCGATTCCACACATTGAATTTATAATTCCTGACAAGTTTAATGATGTGAGGGAATCCAAGCCTCCTTTGTTCTCTGTTCTCCCAATTGTAAGCAAGTGTTACGTGTCAGATTTTTGCTCCTTCAACATTATAAAACTCGAGGTAGAGTTTTCTCCAACCAGAAGAGTATGATGTGGGAGCAGAATATTTATTTTATTTTTATCTTTAATTTCAGAGTTGATTGTATGTTTATTTTAGGTCTTAGTATCTAATCAGGTTTATTAATATTTTTATTTAAAGTCAATAATTGGGCCTGAGCCCATTAGAATTAGGGTTTCTTATGTTAAGGCTTAGTAGCCTATATAAGCAAAGTTTGTACTCATTTTCAAGGGACTTGATGATTAATGAATATTTCTATGATTTGAGATGCCTATCTCTTCTTTGTTTGGTGGTGATGCCGAACACCCCTAAGGTGGTGATGCCTAGGGTTTTGCAGGCAGATTCTAGGTGGTGATTCCTAGGGTTTGTTTTGTTGTTCTTATCTTTTCTTTTCTTTTTTCATTTATCCTATTTCCCCATTGTTGTCCTGCATCACATGGTAAATGAAATTATGAATATAAGTTTTAGAGAAGGTGTAAGTGAATCAGTTTTTGATAATTGAATACAAGTTTTAGCTGAGAGCTATTCTATTCCAAGAATTGAAACACCTGTAGCCTACTCTAAGCAAATTAGCCATCTCCCTTAATTTCCAAGTTCTGGTAGCCTCCGAAATTGAATCTGTTTGCTGCTTCTTAACCTACATTCACCCTAAAGTAGTTTTCTCTTTTTGCATTAGTTGCCGGGAGTTCTCTTTCATCACAATTCATTGTTTTTTTTTTGGTTTACTTACATTATTTTATGGTTCTTAATCTATATGTTATTAAGATTCCTTCTCTATCTTCCTTTTAGGCCGTTTTTCTTTATTTTGTATCCCCGGTGTTAAGTATGTTCCCCATGTCATTTAATAGTATTGCTGTATGATTGGGGTCTGAATGACGGAATGATTCTAGTAGAATATATTTATGTGAATTCTCAACCAAACATGGTGACAAAAACACTTCAAATGAGTTGTCTGATAAATGGGGAGGCTGAGAACAGTCTTCAGAAACAAAGCAACCAAATCCCACATCAAGGCCTTAATGGAAGATGTGGAAAGGGGTCCGATGGAACCAGTTCTAGACCTTGTTACGATGAAAATGGTGGGGAAGTAAGTAAATTTTCAAGATGCAAGGTAGGAAGCTTTAAGCCACTTCTATATACAGCTCCCTTTAATGTCATAAATGAGAAAAGTTATTTTTGTGTAAAAGGTACAGCCATTAGTCAAATATGCTTATTCTTGAGGATATCAAAGAGCTAATCAACAAAGACATTGCACCTAATGTTCTGAAACAGCCTTTAAATTTTAATAGTCTCCTTCAACTTATAAGGATTACTTTGCAACTCTGTTATATGTTGAGGATCACTACTTGGAGGTACTCATAAAAAATTCAAAGTTGGTTTACAACTTGGTCCATCTCACCATCTTCTGTACTTATAAGAAATTATACAAGCACCACTTGGAAATAAGATTGAATTGAACTTTGAACTTTGATTCGGTGCTTATTGCAAATGAGTGTCTAGATAGTAGATTAAAAGTGGCAATTCCAGGTGCAATTTGTAAATTGGATTTGGAAAAAGCTTATGACCATGTTAATTGGGAGTTTCTCCTTTATTTACTTCAAAGTTGTGGGTTCTCGGAAAAATGGAGGAAGTGGATTTATTTTTGTATTTCATCTGTTCGGTTTTCCATCTTTGTTAATGGTAGCTCGTGTGTTTTTTTTCCAAGCTCTCGGGGGATGCGCCAGGGGGACCCTTTGTCCCCATTGCTATTTGTCATAGTTATGGAGACCCTGAGCAGGTTGATGGACAAAGCTATTGGGGTTGGTTTGTTATCTAGTTTTTCCGTGGGTAGGGGGGATGATGATCCCTTGATGATTTCTCACTTATTATTTACTGATGATACCCTTATTTTTTGTGAGGCCAATCCGGACCACCTTATACATTTGCAGTGTATCCTTAATTGGTTTGAAGCTACTTCAGGCCTTCAAGTTAATTTGGGGAAATCTGAATTGATTCAAGTTGGTGATGTGCCTCATCTTGAGATGCTTGCGGATATTTGGGTTGTAAGACATCCACTTTACCAATGAAATATTTGGGACTACCTTTGGGGGCTAACTTCAAAGTGCAGTCCATTTGGAATCCAATTGTGGAAAAGATGGAACGCCGGTTGGCGGGCTGGGAACGGTTATATTTATCAAAAGATGGTCATCTCATCAAGAGTACCCTCTCAAATTTGCCAACATATTTCTTGTCTCTATTTCCTATCCCATCTTTTGTGGCTAAGCGCATTGAAAAATCCAAAGAGATTTCCTGTGGGGGAGTTCTGAGGAGGTCTTCAAGTTTCATTTGGTCAATTGGGATCACATTTGTACTCCTTATCCGAATGGAGGTTTGGCTATTAGAAACCTAAGATGGTTCAATGAAGCTTTATTAGGGAAGTGGTTGGCGCTTTGGGGTGGAAAGGGAGGTGTTATGGAGGAGGGTCATGATGGTGAAATATGGATCTCTGGAGGATTGGTGGACTTTTAAAGTGCCCATTGGGCCTTATGGTGTTGGCTTGTGGAAATTTATTCAGACTGGGTGGGATAAATTTTCTCGGATGTTGAAGTTTGAGGTGGGGGATGGTTCTTGTATTAGTTTTTGGGAGAATGTGTGGTGCATCGATGGGCCTTTGAAGGATGCGTTTCTGGAATTGTATCGCATTGCTCGAGTTAAAGATGCTTTCGTGGCAGATAATTTTCAATGTCAGGGAGATTCCATACATTGGGAGGTGACTTTTTCTTAGTTAGCTCAAGATTGGGAGTTAGAATTCTTTTCTTCTTTTTTGGAACTCCTTTATTCAGTTCTTGTTAAGGGATTTGGAGAGGATAAGGTGTGTTGGCAGTTCCCAAGCTAATCGAAAATGTCTGCTGACAGTTCTCTTGACATATTTCACAGTGGATCTAAATGATAAAGGTGACAAACAAAATAAACAAAGTTAGAACACATGCTTGTACTCACACCCACACACTAATACACTATACACCTATGAAGCACGGGTATGTTTTCGGGTACGGGTACGGTACGGCGATACTCCAATTCCTAAAAAACTAGGATACGGGTATGGCGGGGTATTTTTTTATTATATATTTTTATATATTATTATACATATATTTAAAAATATATGTAAACTTAAAAACAAATATGGATAATATATTTTTAAATATATTAACCTACAAACCCACATAAAAACCAAACACACACCACAATCACAAACCCATAACATCATTTATCATAGAGACACAAAAATACCACAAACCTATAGATAAATCAAAACCCATAGCATATTAACAAAAATACCACAAACCCATACCAATATCAGAGCAATCAGATCCAAAATGAGAAAAGAAATCAGAAAAGGTTTGAGATTTAGCTTTAAACGACGCCGTAACCCTCAGATCCAAGATGATCCAACGCCGTAGCCCATCGCCGGTAGAGTGAGGAAGTGAGAAAGAGAGAACTGAGTGCATTGGCGGTGGAGGAATCGAAAGTAGAGAAGAGAGAGAAGAGAGAGCAGATTAGAAAGAGAGAGGTGTTGCAGAGGAGAACGAGTGGCTGAGAATCGGGTGGAGAAGATAAATAGGTTTGAGATTTCCCTTAAAACGACGCCGTTTTGGCTCAGTTTTACCCCGCCCCGTACCGGACCCGACCCGACCCATACCTGACCCGTATCGGAATTTTTTTTTTTGGCCGAAAATGGTTATGCCAGGGGTACGCATGCAGCGGTACCCTGGTAGTATCCGTACCCACGAGGTACCCGGTACGGGTACGACGGGGTTTTTGCTATACCGGTGCTTCCTAGCTATACACACACAAATGAGAATACCTTAAAATTGTAAACAAATGTCCTGTTTTCCATCCCATGAGGGAACGTACTCAACATGTATAGGAATTGCATGCATTGTGTCATTCACCTACACTTATGAAAGAAAAAGAAAAGGTAAAACAACATTTTTCAAGTATAGTTTGAATCAATTACAGAAAATTATACTTTTATTAGTGCATACCTACAGTATTGCTAGATCTTTTAGTCTCTCTCTTTTTCCCCTCTCTTCTTGTTTGTTTCCATTGTGGGATAAAGCTGTCATATATCTAGAGATGGAATGGTCTCAACCACATATTCAAGGTGATTTAGTGACTGCTAGGGCAGGTCATGCTAGTATAACCGTTGATGAAAACTGGTACATAGTTGGTGGCGGAGATAATAGAAGTGGTATGTAGAGTTATGTGCTTATCTATAATATAAATTAAAAGCTGAAGCAGAGAGAATTTTTTTTGCGTTCTCCAAAACCTGTTATATCAGAATCCTACTTCCATAGGATGCCACCTCATCATTCTCCCTAAGCCCTCTCTCTCCTCTCTCTCCATGTTTATCCTTTATTTATTTTTCTCTCTCTCTCACAGACTGCTCATCTCCCCCTAAACATTTATTTTTTATTTTTTTATTTGCCTTTACCTCTTCTCTTTTCCTCTCTCTCTCTCTCTCCTCACTGTTACTTCAGATTTGTTTTTGGAGAAACCGTTAAATCAGGTCAATGGCTCTTCTAATTTTAAGGTCGGCTGCCATTACCGTTTAAGATTCCTACCATTGTTGTTTAGGATTCCAGATCAAGATCCTCTAGAGTTTTTAGTGAACTCTACCATATAAAATTCTTTAAATCCTCACCATTTATTATAAAATGAAAGGCTGAGATTATGACACATCAACAATCCACTAACAGAATTATAAAATAACGTCTTCCAATAGAGTTTCACGTTACTTCTTCAGTTAACCTATCCAAAATAATAATAATTTCCTCCATTAAATTTTATTTTTTATTTTTTTTAGCAAACAGTCAAAAACTCAAAATTATAGCAGATTGCAAAACCATTTTTTATTATCATCTTTCTTCTTTCCCTCGCTAGTAAACTCAACACATGCCTCTCTCTTGATCTTGTAATTCTCATCTTCCTTCGCTCTCGTTGCTGTCGTAGCCCACTGTTGCCGTCAGGATGATGCGGGCTCCGCCGTAGTTGAAGAGAAGAACGAGTTCTTGGATTTTGTTTGCTGGGTTTTCTCTCTATGAGTCTAGGGGAGGTTTTTTTTTTTTTTTTTTTTTTTTTTTTTTTTTTTTTTTGAGATTGGGTCAAATGAGTTTGTTAATGGTGGGTAGTTGGTGTATTGAGATTGATAGATTGGAGTTGTTGGGTTGTTTATTGGAACTTGGTTGCTGTGTATTGACAAATTGGGGGTGGTGGTGTTGGGGTCTTTCATTGGATCTTGGTTTTTTGTGGTTAGATGTTATGGTGACACGGGACGAAATCTGCAGAAACTGGGTTGTTGAAAAAAAAAAAAAAGGTTCAGGTGGTGGTGCTTGATTTTCTCTGTTTGATATCTAGAAGACTAAATGATTTGCAGATTTGATATATATCTATTCTAAAGATATATGACGGAAAAAAAGAGTCCACCCACATAATCAAAGTTTAGAAAAAATTATGATTTTACCATTGATCTGAATATGATTACAAGATAAAAAATGATGAGTTTTTGACTGTTAACTAAAAAAAATAAAATAAAGAATAAAAAAGAATATTTGAACGGAAGAAATTTTTTTTTTTGATAAGTTAACGGAGGAATTAACGGAAAACTCTTTTGGAAAATATTATTTTATAATTCTGTAAGTGAATTGTTGAGTTGTCATTATCTCAACTCTTTATTTTAAAATGAAGAGTGAGGATTTAAAGAACTCTATACAGTAGAGTTCCTATAAACTTTAGAGGATCTTGATCCTAGGATTCCCACCTTCTACTGTTATACATTGTATCCAAATTCACTCATAGTTATTGGATTGGATCTGACTATTGGTGTTTTTGCTGTTACATTTTTTTCCTTTTTAAATAAGGAGAAAACTCTGGAGCAGAAAGCAAACCCTCTCATGGGCCCAAATCCCCTGTGACTGGAACGAAAAATGCGTGAAGATGAGGCCGGTTCCTATCCGGGTACAAAGAGTATTAGGCATTTCCGTTGCTTTGTGGGGAACCTTCTATTTCTGCATCAAATTTGGTTGTTGACTGATCAAGATGATGAAAGATTGCGATTCTCTGCTTCAACTTGGAAACTCGTAGTGTGTTGTTTTGTTGGAAACTGTTATCTGTAATGTTCGTGTGAAGTTTATTTTAATTACTATGACTTTTACTCTATGCTTTTAATTCTGTTGAATACATTTATTAGAGTCGTGGTCATTAGCGTATATGTTTTGGTGGATGCATCTTAGTTTCAGTGCCATAATAAAATGATACTTATTTTAAGTATTGGGTGTTGTTTCATTTTGAGATGTGGATGGGCATGCCGTGACCTTCCTAATTAATGTGGATATTTTTTATGTGTCTTGCATTCCTTATGTTTGTGAAATTGTTTATGTGTGACTGCTTTTTGCTTTTTGTTTTTCATTTAGATTAATCTTCAGAAGTTTCATGATGAAAGCATTCCTACCAATACCATTGATGATGATACTATGAAGGTATTTCCCAGAATTTTATTTAATTCTCTCTATAAAAAAAAAAAAAAAAAAAAAATCATGTTTTCCTCTTATTTTACCTTCTTTTTTTTTATTGACATATTTCATTAATCTTACTAACCTTTTTTGTTTTCCGTATGACACTATTCATTGACATCTATCTGCATTTTTTTTTAATCCTATTGAAACTTTGTTGTTGAGTTTTCTCTTACAATTTTTCTAACTGATGGTAGTTGATATCAAGTTCAATTCAGCAAGTGATTGTAGATGCTAAGGTTGGGCCTCTATCATATGAAAAAGGGCTTCCAAAGGCTGATATTCTTTAGTTATAAGTTTGTTGTTGTCTTTCACTTCATCTATTCTTTTATTTTGGTTTGTCCTTTCTAACTTCTATTCTACATTTGTGAATATAATGCATGGCATAAACATTTGATTCATACAACAAAAAAGAAGTTGCCTACATTTATTTGAAGTTAAAATGGGGACAATTGGTTCATAAACAACAACAAAGCTTTAATGTATGTTTAAGTATGAAAACATGATTTTGGCAGGTGCATATAATATTTTAACTCATCCAAGTACGACGTTGAATCCGCATATTTTTTCTGAAAAAACGATGATTGCATATTGGGATTCTTCTATTGCTTTCATTTCAGTCCTTTTTTTTTCTTTTTCTTTTTTTTTTGTAACTTTAGTATTTGTATTTTTTCCTAAAGAAATAAATATTGTTCATATGGTTTGCCGATTATTAATGGTGTAGATGTGAATATTTCTTTTGCTGGAATAGTTCCTCAATGACATGAGGAATTATATGGTTTTCTTTCTTCCTTTTTTTCCTGCTATATATCTATGCAATATTATTTTAAACAGTAATTTTTATTGATAATTTGAAGTTCTCCACCATGTTTCCCTTTGATTTGACTTTTGGTCTTAGATTTAGCTTTAAAGTTCAAAGTTTGTCTCAGGAAGTGTAATGCAACATTGAATTTTTGATATAGTAATTTGCTTAACTTTGTCAAATTTGGTGATGCAGGAGAAACCTAAGGAGATTGAGATGCTCTTTCTAATCGAAGGAGTTGATTGTTATGCTTTATTTATAAAACAAGTAAGACAAGTTCAACAGAGTTGTAAATTTGTTTATATAAATTGAAAATGACCTTTTTGCCTTCTTTGTCGTTGGAGACAATATTGATGTATTGTAGTGTCATGTATGATTAATGAATTTGGATTCCTTCTATCAAATATTTTTTATTCTCATAACATAATTTAAGACTAAATTATGATAATTTCTTTATTTCAAAATGGCTTCTCATACTATTCTATCATCAACTGGTAGTTGTATTATATTATTGATGAATTACACACGAGCTTTCTTTGCATCACCAAAGATGAATTGCACTGACTTTCTTTATACATTTTGCCCACAACCTTGCACTATATATATAGGTTATTGCCACTATACTAATAGTATAATATATATATATATATATTTCTTTAGATCATATTTTCAAAGGCTTTTTCCGTGCATCGCACGGGTTTGCGACTAGTTAATACTTAAAGGTCCCATACAACATCTTAATAATTTCACATTCTATTACCTGGAGTTACACTGATGGCTGAAATAGAAGGTCCATAAGTACCTTGAGAAGGTATGCAGCAAGTCCCCTTCCCAGCCCAAAAAAGATGGATTTCAAGATAATTTTCTGATACCTTAGCCTTAAATCCCTTCTGGACAGCTAGAAATGTGATGCCACCTGCCTCCTTTTGTATGTTAAAATCCTTCGAAACAAGATTCCCCTGGAAAATAAAGAAATGCAGAAGTCAGATAAGTTTTAAGGAACATAGGGGATGTATTTCATCGAACTCTCAATTGTTATATTTAATCCTTTTTTGATAAATCAATTGTTATATTTTATCCTGATTATAGACACATTCCTGATACAAAAATGTTTTATGGTTCGTTTGGATAAAGGAATCTGAAGAGAAGGACGTGGATTTCAATCTTTAGTTTAAATGACTTGAATAAAGTATGAAATGATAGAATTTTTTCTATTGATGAAATTTATGAAGGGATTTGAGCTTTATTAATATGTGGATTTGAAATGATATCTTACACCTAGTCATTTCAAATCCACAATATCACAAGTGATTTTCTTTGAGCAAATCTTCATAGATTACATCCTTATGTTTTGTTAAATTTATATTAACCAATATATACTAGCATTTTCTCTTCATCATCGGTTTTTAATCCTGCGTACTCCCGCAGTCCTCAAATCCGAATGCAGCCTTACTTCTTGGAATTGTTTGTGTTAAGGAAATGAATGGGGAAGATGCTGTTAAGAAATTGCGAAGGGCTATGCCATACTGGACTAAACTTTTGAGAATACATAAGAACATAGTGATGGTGACTGATTTTTAGATTTACTAACATAACTTCAGGAGTTAGCTCGATATAAATTATATTCTAAAGTTATTCTCGAAACGATATACTCAAAACAATGCAAATAATCATAACTTAGCCAAATCATCATGATTCCAAGTCAAGGTATTTGATTATCATCATACTTTAGTACTAATAAATATATAAACAGTATTTGATAAAAAATAAAATGTCATACTCAATTTATAGGGTAACAACGACTTTATGGGCAAAAGATTTCAGTTTAAGAGATAATACTATACAGACATTTTCTAAAATGATTCAACTATATAAAAGAGACCTGGATATAAATATCAAAGAGGCGTATCCCGAGAGTATTCCACCTCATTGAACCTTGGAAAGCTGTCACTGAAAACTGGAGAATCACAGTGTAATTACCATTCTCTAGCCCCAAGCCATAGTATCTTAATGAAGAAGCAGAGATTCGTGATGTCTGGAACAGCCTTATATCTGAAGTATTTGTAATGAGAGAGGATGTAGAACTTTCATACTGAGGATTGTCGCTTTCTGCAAAATAGCCAACATTGCTAACTGCCCACCTCATTGTGTCAGTCACATAATATGTAGCTGGACCAAGTGTCTCATTATCCCTGTCATACACAATCCCAGAGGAAGAGATCTGTGGACCACCACACTTGATTGAAAAATTATAATCTGCATTGCAATATAACAGAACTTATCAATGTAAGTTCAGAAAAGCTATTTGAATTTACAATTGTGCAAATAGCACTCCAAGGATTCAAAACAAGAACAATAAAGATAAAAATAAATCAACAAGCACACACACAAAGAAAATAAGAATTTATGTAATTTGGAAATATAATTATAAAATATGGAGATTACAATATTGGCACAAGGATTCTCCCAAGAAACTGAAAAAACCCATGGCTCTCTCTCACAAAAAGCACACGACAAGAAAACTGTAGAGTCGCGCTTGAAACTCTCTCAATTTACAAAGGCTATCACTGTAGAGTTTCACAAGGGCTAGTAGTATATGTTGTAAAATAGAAAGCAACAAGCAGAAAAGGGAAAGAGAAAGGAGACAAGGGTTTCATGTTGTTCGGTCATGAAGACCTACATCCATAGGGGAAAGGGGAAAGCCTACTATATTCTCTATCTGTTACAATATGCCCAATGTGGGGCTTATATACTAGAGTAACCTAAAACTAGGCTTACATACAAGTACATGGGCCACATAATATCTCTAACAGTATATATATATATACACCTTCACAAAGATGAGGTGTAAATGAAAAATAAAATAAAAATCAGTAACAAGTTCCATTGATAATATTAACAGTGCTCTTAGAAATTTATAATTCTTAAGCAGATTGTTCTCCTTCTTTGACCTCAACACCTAATCATTTATTCCAATCTAAAATTCTTAAGTAAAGGGTCGGGTCTCAATTGTGCTTACAGATTCCAGTCCCTTGATTGCAAGGGAAGTTCCGCTGAAGACAATTCAAACCTGAAGGCAAACCACTGAAAGCAGAAAAGAATTACAAGACAAGGAATAAAAACATTGTTTCACATCAATCACTAGTTAATTAAGCAGCTCTTTCTAATTGATCTACATGTCGCCATTGGGATTAAGTATTCACTCCTATTATGAGAAAGCGTGCTCTTCACATGGATGCTCCCACGACAAAGAGGGATTGAGTTATCATATGACAAAGTGATTGACGGCACAAAAGCAATTCCTCTAGGATAATTAAGGTATCATATTGATTTCTTCACTCTCTCTATCTCTCCCTCACTCTTTGGTGACCACGAATATGATTCCAGAACATGGTGTCACACTTCCATGAAGAGAAAAGGATAATGGCTACCATGAAAAGAAAAGGATAATGTCTCAATTAATAGTTAAGGATGAAATTGAATTTAATCCCATTATTGGAGGACCAAAAGTGTACTTTGGCCCTTATTTAACTATCACATAATTATGTCGTTTAGTTTACATATTAGACAGCAACTAATTATTAATAATTTAACTATCACATAATATGTCGTTTGGTAACATTAACAAGGCTAATGATGCAGAGAGCATAGAGGATAAAAACCAACATGGATGAGGGTCCTGACATGAATCCAAGTACAAAATGAAATAAAAGAAAGCTGGATTTTGTGTGCTTGTCCCTCAGAAGTCAGAAGTCCAGTGGTTATATATATATATATATATATATATATATATTTTGCCATAACCTGGAGGAAGTCCAATCAATCCAACTCACACTATATAAATTATGAACCTACAGTGACTAGAAAGTCAAGGGTTATCTCTATTTTGATAGCGTGAATAGTGTGATTATTTAGTATTCTCAAATCATAAATATATATATATATATATATTTCTTATATATTAATGTTAGGTCTTACTAATTAAATTTATGATCAGATCTACCATTCTGTGAGAGTAGAAAATACGCATTTGTTCTGTCTATTTTGATAGTGTGAATTGTGTGATTAATTAAATAATTTTCCTTGTGCATATACCCACATTTAAATTCCAACTGAACCGTGTATCCAGCAAAAATAAAATAAAAATTTGCAACCTTGTGACATGTACCCACATTTATATTCCAACCACATGAAGTGGTTCATAATCATGAAAGCAAGGTATGTGCTCCTCTTTATTAGGGTGTCATTATTAGGGAGGGGTGGAATGGGGGAGGGGGCCTTTACTTTGAACTTTTTTTACCAAATATCGATAAAGTTCTAACATTAAACTTATAAAAAAATAAAAAAATTCCAACCACATGCTGTTGACAGCAATTCCAAGCATTTCTGGCCTTAATTTATTAGTTAAAGTTACTTACATTGTTTGAAAAATTTTCAATAAAATTCCATAAGAAACTATAATTGATTGGTAATTACATGGTTGAATTTAATTATTCTTGAGAGAAGATAATGTTGTTTGTACTACATTTATCAATTTAACCACCTAATTGCCTTTAATTGAGAAACATAATATACAAGGCCTAAAGAATTTTAATTAAGTTTTGCTTGTTAATAATATTTATTTTGTGACATGGATACTAAAAAAAAAAAAAGCACAATGTTTTTGGATAACAAATTTTTTTATAATTTATGAAATTAGTAAGTTTTGATTGAAACGTCTCTTTTATGTCATCCTGTGACCGATACCACTCATAATAGAACTTATTAATTTATGTTCTCTTTTATGAGGAGAATTAAGATTAAGATCTTTATAAGAAGTGGCTTTGATCCACACGAGAATCAGATTCAAATCTTTATAAGTAGCTGTGATCCACAGACTAGAAAAAATCCACTTGTTTTGGCAGGTAGTTTGGTAAACCTGAAGGCCAAAAAAGTGAAAAACAGATAAATCTCCATGTGGAATTTTGGAATGTCTTCTTCAGTAGTGCCTTATATTTGAGTACTGTTTCAGTCACAATATGATACAAAACCCACCCCTATCAATTATCATGTAACGTATAACGAATTATTGTGTCAAACATCAGAGAAAGAAAAACGTTACAAACTGTAGTGGGTAAGTTTCAATGCTACAATTAATTTCTTAAAGTAGTAAAAAGTACTTTAGTCAGACTTTCCAAAAATAACCACCTCTTTATTGATGTTTACTTTTTAATTTATAGTACACAGTACTCTGTACTTTATTCTCTTTTCCCAATGTGGGACAAACTTCTAATCAATAAAGTACAACAAAGTACAAAGATTCTATCGATAAGTACAATATTCTATATGCTGCAGACTTGGGCCGAGCTTTATACTTTGACTTTCGACACGGGCCTGGTCCGAGCTTTGTACTTTGGCTTCTGATAAGAGCTTGGGCCGAGCTTTATACTTCTGATACGAGCTTGGGCCGAGTTTTATACTTTATCTTCTGATACAGGCCTGGGCCGACCTTCATACTTTTTGCCTCTGTCATGGGCTTAGGCCGAGTTTTACATTTTATTTCTTGATATGGGCCGTTCATTCATGGGCCTATTTTTGCATTTAGATTTCCCCACCTCCAATTGCCCCTCAAATCCTTACTCTTTTTTCTGAAGAGAAGGATTTGACCGAAACAGTGGAGAAATACATAGTGCTTATTCACAATTTTCGAACGCAGTTCGGTCAGGATAGGGTTTGGTTTGTGGACTGATAACTCGGTTGTTATCCCTGAAAAATTCGTTCCGGAGTATCATGGTAAGGACGGAGTACTTTATGACTCAATGCTACGCCTATTGGATGATGAAAAGGGGTAGAGATAGATTGATTCAACATTATCTTTGACAGCATCCGTATGTCACAATTAAGGTAGAACGTTTGGTGTTCCCTAAGTCGTCTCGTTTTTAATGCTTTATTGTGATTAGGACGACGTTTGGATTTCCCAAGGATGTTTTGTTTCCAAGGATATAACGCAAACCGGAAGAATCATTTTCCCTCGCTATTATTTTTTATTTGTTTCTCTCTTTCTTGCAGGTTTCTTACCGGCCCATGACTGGTTGGATTCCGGTTGCCTGTCGCTCCTTTGGCAGTATATAAGAAAAGGAGACCCCACACTACGTCTTTACCTTTTAAAATTACTCTCTGCTCCAAGTTGTGAACTTTTTACGGATTTGACTTGGGTTTCTTTTGTCCATCTTACGTTCACTCAGAGCACAAGAAAAAACATGCCTATCCAAAAGAGGACTGTAGACATACGGTCGGTGCTTGGTGCATGTGCCTCTGAATCGCTGCAAGTTCCTAATGTTCCCCGTGCTTCTGGGTTCCCCGAGGGAGGGTCCGTTGCAAAAAAGAGGAAAAAGGAAGAAGAGGAAGCCGGAGTAACCGAAAAGCAGCAGGTACCTATTAATACCGAACTTCCCGCGGCCAAGTCCTTATCAAAAAAGGGTCGAAGTAAAGACAGCCGAACTCTCCAAAAAGCTGTCGGTCACGTTTCTCACAAACGCAAACATCAAAAAGAACTGCCAGCGCCCTGGCAGTGTGAATTCTATGTGGATGGCCGACCGGTGAATGAAGACGATTCGGTTTGGAAAAGTAAAGACGTCCGCGGTGGACAAATAGCCGATGCCCTTGGGAGTGCCCTTCTTCTTCCCAAAGACATGAAAAATTGGAAAGGAAATAGCTCGAAACAGATGATCGAAAATCTGAAGCGTGACTTGGTTGTGGTGAGTTTTGCTTGTACATTCTTTCTTTAATTATGATTGTCCATCATTGTTATTACTTATTGCGATTTTTTTTTTTTTTTTTTAGGCCGTCCAAGGGGTTTTCGAGGCCGGGTATCGACTGATGGAAGCCGAACGTCTTCTCAACGAATCTCTCGCTGAAAACGATAGGTTGCGTGAAGTTGAGAAGGCGGCGTCTGCCAGAATTCAAGAGGTCGAGGGTCAACACAAGACTGCAGAAGAAGGGCTTCAGAGGGCCGAGTGCCAACTGGTGGAGATGTCGGCTAAGTTGGAACGGGAATGTGAACGTTCCAGTGGATTTCAAGCAGAAATTGGTAAACTTAAGGCCGAGTTGGCTGAAGCGCGGCAAGTGTCAGACGATGCTGAGAATGAAGCTCAAGCCACCTATGACCGGGGTTTCGCAGACGCTACGGGATCTTTGAGGTTCCAAATGCGTAGGGAATGTAACATTAATTTCCT
>BKZX01025409.1:0-12500 GCA_014362285.1 Fagus crenata | reverse complement strand
TTTTTATTTTTTTTATTCACTGATGTTTCGTTATGTTATAGGCTGCTATAGTTTCAATATACTAGACTCTACGAAGGTATAAAGGCTAAATGCTAAAGTTTACCCTTTATTTTTTTTTAATATTTGTTTGTTCAATTTGATTTTGTATTGAGTGGATTGTTGTTTGTTATGTGTTCTCTAATTGTTTTGCCAAATGAAAGAATAAAAGAGAGAAATTAGCCTGAATTTATGAATTCAGTTTGTAAACATTGTTCTATGATTTTGATGAAGATGGTAAATTAGTTTCTATATATTAAACTATTTTATGTTACTTCTCTCTTTCACACCCGTATTGATCATCTATAATATCTATAATCTATATCTATAATATAAACTAAAAGCTAAAGTTGAGAGAAAATTTTTGGGTTAATTACACTTTACCACCCTAAACTATCACCCATTTTTCACTTCACCCCCTAAACTTTAAAAAGTAACAATTGACCCCCTAAACTATTAAAATTGCACGGCCGTTACCCCCCGATGCCAAAATCCAGTTAAAATAAACGGAATGGAGCCACACGTGACACGCACGTGCTCTCGGGCCCACCAGATTAACTTTACCAACTTATTTTTTTTCAAATCCCTGAATTACCCCTTACCCCCTTAACTAATCTGAGATAAAAAAACAAATGAACAGCCGTGTAACAACTTGGCCCCCAAAACCAAAACCCTCAATCAATAACCCCCCAAAACCGGCGTTGACCCACGGAGAATACCCCGATCTCACCGGCGCTGACCCAACCATTCAATTCCCGGTGCTAAAGCTCCGATCTCCATAGCCAACGTTGGTCCAGCTGAAGCTCCGATCTCCATAGCCAAAACACCTTCAACCTCAATCAATAACCCCCAAAACCAAAACTTGACCCACAGAGAATACCTAGATCACACCGGCGCTGACCCAACCATTCAATCCCCGGCGCTGAAGCTCCGATCTCCATAGCCAACATTGGTCCAGCTGAAGCTCCGATCTCCATAGCCAAAATACCATACATCAATCTAGGATTTGCATTCTGAGTTACTGAACCTTAAGGGTAAGAAGCAAGAAGGAAGTGGTAAACACCAATCTTTAGAATCAGATTTCTCACCAATATACACCCACTTGAGAGAGATACGAACTAATTATCATTGTGGTTGGAATATAATGCACTACTAAAATATGAAATTCTGAGTAGATTCTCATCCTTATGCAGCATCAAAGATGCGATATCAAGAATCTTGAATGCAGTTTCCATAGTAGAAAAGACAGAGCTTAGTGAATATCAGGCTGCAAAGTTTCAAGGTGAGAACAAGTAGTTTTTGAAATTAACTACAAGCAGGCCTCAATTTTGTGATGGTACTGAAGGTTGACGTTGAGAAGATACAAAAACCAGATTAGGCACTTGGAATTTCAGTGTCAAAGAAATACTTCAGACTCGAATTCCTGTGTGTTTCTTTCTTGTTGGGGGTTAAGTTGAAGAAGCATAAAAGCCATTAATCTTTTTACATGTGGATCCGCACTTGCAGAAACAATACAGCTATCTAGCAGCTGGACTCCCTATAGATTAGACTTTCTGTACTTGTTTTGCTTTCTTTTATTTACTTTTTATGTTTCAAAAATATTGATCAGAGTCTTCTTGGTTCTGTCAGTGTTTAGATACCTTTGTTGATACAAATTAAAGAGAGGCTATTGTTGTTCTTGCAATTTTGGTTAAGGGGGTAAGGGGTAATTCGGGGATTTGAAAAAAAATAAGTTGGTAAAGTTAATCTGGTGGGCCCGAGAGCACGTGCGTGTCACGTGTAGCTCCATTCCGTCTATTTTAACTGGATTTTGGCATCGGGGGGTAACGGTCGTGCAATTTTAATAGTTTAGGGGGTCAATTGTTACTTTTTAAAGTTTAGGGGGTGAAGTGAAAAATGGGTGATAGTTCAGGGTGGTAAAGTGTAATTAACCCAAAATTTTTAGCCTCCTCCAAATATTGTCACGTCAGATTTGCTGCTCACTCACAAATCCACAACATCCTTCCTTTTATCTAATTCATTCTCTCTCTCTCACACACACACTCTCTCTCTCTCTCTCTCTCTCTCTCTCTCTCTCTCTCTCTCATGTCTCTTCATCTTCCTCATCTCTTCATCTCCCATGAGTTTTTCCCATATCCATTAAATCAACTCTCTCTCTCAGGTCTCTTCATCTCCCATGGGTTTTTTTTCCATACCCATTAAATCAACCGATCTCCCTAATTGATTTCAATCTAATTCACCAATCTCTCACAATCTTTTCTTTCTCTCTTTTTGGCGGGGCATTTAATGCCCTCATTTTTCAAACCCAATTATCTCTTCAAATTACTTAGTTTTCATTTCCATAAATACATCCAAATTATTTGGTTTTCATTTCCATAAATACATTCATATTTATGTTCAAGTTTTAAATTCCTATTTGTGAGTATTGATTTTTTCATTTGACAAATAAAGTTCCATGAATTTCCTTTTTGAGTCGTTATTTGCAAAAATTGCAAAAAAAGGAAGGGCTGCTCAAATTCTGATCTTAGTTTCCAAATATGCATTCATAATTCTGCTCAAGTTTTCCCTTTATTCTACCTTTTCTCCTTCCTAAACAGGGCTAACATGATGAATTTGGACGGTAGAAATCTAGCCATTTGCTTCCCTTTACGTCTCATCCAATATTTCCTTTTATGATCATATTAATGTCTCTCTTACCTTAATTTCCAATTATTTTTTCATTTAATCCTAGAAGATTAATTGCCATTCTCTCTCTCTCTCTCTCTCCCCAAAGAAGTTAATTGGCCTTTCTTTTTCCATTTGATGCTTTAACGAATTAATTGACACCCTAATAATTTCACCCACTCTCCCTCTTTTTCCCATTATAATATGTTACTTACTCCCGTTTCTATATATAAGATGTTTTACAATTTTGGCTATGTTCCCATCATTGAAGATACTAAATATATAAGACATAACAAATTGGATGGATCAATTACTACTAAAGGTAAGTTATAGTGCGTTGATGTTTGAAGGAATTATTGACAAATGCTCGGTTTGGTATTCACAATACTCTTTCTGGGTATTGTTTGCTTCTCCAATTAATGTTAAATATGTGAATCAATTCCTTTTATGGAGAATTTCGGGCATGCGTGACTTGTACAAAAAGAAGGATTTGTCAATTGCGTCAAATATATTTATATAAGCTGTCTTTGTTACTGAAACTTATTTAACATTGTTGCGTTCTTTGCCATTACTTTTAACATTGTACCACAATATTTTTTATTTTTTATTTTTTGTTTCGGGCCCGTTATGAACTTATGAGGAACATGTGAAGGAAAATCCGGACCCTCCTAAAAATATCCATATGATGCTGACTATTTATGATATTAGTAATGTTGAAGTATAGAGATTAGTGGCGAGAGACATTGTTCAATGAGTAGGTGAATGGAAGGCAAGTTTATTTGTTTTGGTAGTTGTCTCTACTATAAATTAGTGTAATTAGCAAAAAAAAAAAAGTGCATATTGCTGGTGTTTTGTTTAGTTGTTTTTAATTCTTATGGTTCCTCTTTATTTATCTTGCCCAATGTTTCCTAGGAAATGACGGGGGACTTGGGTTAAGTTGAGGTTGGGGGAGTTTCTTGCCATGAGACTATTTTGGTCATTTGATATATCTGATGTGGGTAAACTTAAATTCATAGTAGTAGTTTTTTTTCATTGCTGTTACTTTGTTAGAACATAAAACGATGGCTTTTAGTTTCGGTTAGGTTATGTTGATTAATTGTGATTTTTTTTTTTTTTTTGGGAGATGGCTATGGCAAATAAAGAAAGGAAAAAACTCATTGGTATGTTAAGATTATATTATTTGCCTTTTGTTTCCACTTATATATTATCAAAATTTGTGATTTAGATTTTAATGCTCTTAATTATTTCGTTGCATTTTAAAGAAATTCTCAAAAACTTCTCCAATAATAAAAAATAGTGTTCACCTCAAATGATTGTCTTGCACAAAATTCAAATAAAAAAAATATGGATTATATGCCACTACAAATTAGTTACATATACCGCGCATTGCGCGGGTCCGTGACTAGTATAAACTAAAAGGGGAAGCTGAGAGAAAATTTTCAGCCTCCAAATACCGCCACGTCAGACTTTTGCTTCCCACAAATTTCCATGTTTATCCTGTTTTTTCATTTTTTATTTATTTTTTAGTTTCCTTTTTCTCCTCCACACTCAATTATTCCCTATTTATTTTTGGTCCCATTATATGTATTAAATACTTACTCCTTCTTAACGTTACATTTACACTCATATTTTAATGTTGGCAGCTTCCTATTGATTAGTATTTATTATTTCCTTTTATTCATACCATTTATTTGTTTCAAAATTTTCTATTTCTTTCTTTCATGCTTATCGGTTAACCCTTCACTGGACTCCTCGTCTCCCATCACACCTGTTGATTCAGCCCTCCAGCTCTCTTCCTCCCTTTTTGGCCTATTCCTCTCCCCCATTAAAACCCATTGATTTAATTTAACCATCTTTACACTCTTCCTCTTCCCTAGCTTTCCATTTTTTCCTTCTTCTTCATGGCTAGCGTTTAATGCTTCCCAAATTTTTCGGTTTCCCAATTTAATTTAGTTCACTATTACTACTCTTATACTTGCGTTTAAATATTCAAACCATATCAACAACCCTTTTGTGCATTTCCTTTTCCAGGGCACACCTTCTGAAATCTCAATCTCAGGTTGCTTTTGAATTCTCTTAATCAGTACGCGAGTCACACCAATTGGTAGCGTAAATATTATTTTGCTTTCTTATTATATTTACTGCACTATCCAAATTTTAATTTTCAGGTTTTATCCCGGCTGGGCATGCTTAAATCTTTATGGAAAGCTGAATTTTTTTTTCCTCTTGAATTCTGTCTCAGGTGATGATGCCATGAAGGCTTTGCTTGTTTTGGATTCAGTATTTTGAGCACTCTATTGTGCATGAAACCGCCGTCGTCTTCAGCCAAGCCAAGTCTGTAGTTCATAAAGATGAGAGCTCTGTTGGAGACAATGGGTCTGTGGGTTCAAAGTTTTATTCTTTTGATTTGCTTTATGATCTAGGATTTTATTTATTTATGTTGGATTTGGATTTGACTTTGGGTTTTGTTTCATTCACATTAAGACTTCCTAAGGTGTGTTTGCTATTTTTCTACTTGAATTTTTTGGTGTTATCGATCTTTGTTATTGTTGCATGCCATATGTTTGGTGAAATTCCTTTAGATATGTGTTGTGTTATTATGTGTTTCAAATTTTTTGTTATTTTCCTTTTTCCTGCACTATGTAAGAGCGCATCAAGTGGAGTGTGATCAGGTCTGATAGCCTCTCATGTGGTAGATTTTGGTCTGCCTTCTGAGTCATAGATTGGATGAAGAATGAATTGTTGGCATAAAGGTTGTGTTCTTGGAATTATCATGCGAAGAAAAATGCTATGCATAAGTGAAGTATTGGTTCTTTGTGCAACACAATTCTCTAATATTTTACCTGTGGTATTTTTATAAAAGGATGTCCAATAAAAATGAAAGTTGTATACTTGTATTTTGTAGTAAACTTGAGTCATAGTTTCATCATCCATGATGATGCAAAATGGAGGCATCACTGCCATTACCTTTGTCCCAATCATTTGTGATTTGTTACAAAAATTCCTTAAACCTGTAAACATGAATATGATCTTTTTAAATATGATGTTTATCATGTTTTATAGGATTTTTAACAATCTTATGGTTTTACCCTGTCTTGAGGGTGTTTGAAATTTAACTCATACACCTCTTTTTTTGTTCCACTTCCACGATTCTTCACTTGAATCAAATTGAGTAGAGTTAAATATTATAAAAAAATTGTACGCGCTACGCATGTAAGCAGCATCGATATCTTGGGATAATTGAGATTTGAGACTTTAAACTTATAAGTTTAATGTATTTAATAAACTTTTGGGCCACCTTATAAGTTTAAGTTTAATGAAATATCATTGTAACAACAAACTTTGCAATTGTTAATACAATTATATTCACCTTCATAAATCATAAGTCGTACTATAAATTTAAAACGAATTCTAGCTTCTTCTTTCTTTTCTTTTCTTTTTTTTCCTTAATAATTCCATAGTTAATGGAGAATTTGAACCATAATTCTTCTCATAAAGGAAATTAGTCTTCCAATTTTTTTTCCTATTTTAATTCCTTCCAATTTATTTTTATCCTTATCTGTAGGGATTTCCTATACAAACACAATTTTTATTTTTTTTATTTTTTAATATATGATAGAAATTCTAATTTAAACTCACACACACGTATATTTTGAAGATCCTGTGGATCGAACCCATACACTCATAGATGATGAGGCTTTTTGGGGAGGAGGATTACCACTAGATCAAATGCCCAAGTGGCCAAACACAATTAATTCAGCAATCAAATTAATTATTGTTTTTTTTCTCTCTCTAAGGCATGACTCCTCATCTAACACTTTCTCTCTCCAATTCAACCATATTTTCACTCATCTATTTAAATAATTCCTCATTCAATTTCTTTAAATTTATTCCACCCCATACTCTCTCTCTCTTCATCACAGGTTTGTTTTTGTTTTTTTCTTTTTCTTTTTCTTTTTCCCCTTCCTCTCTTTTCTCTCTCCTTCGGCTCTTCACCTCCCTACTAAAAATTCTCATTAAGTCCACACTCATATTAATTCACCGGTTTCTATTTCAGAATTTTCCTTTTCGAATCCTCCCACCCCACACAAAAGTCTACCCCTATCAGATTTTATATAATGCAAGGTCTCATATGTTATGAAATTCGATTAGTCAATATATTAATGATATTTAACCTTTTCCATTTTCATATCAAATACGCCACTAAGGCACTAACGTTTGAAAAGTGGTTGTAGGTAATTAATGTTTGTCAACAATGATTGTTTTTTATATATATATATATATATATATATATATATATATAAGCTGTAAGATATGAAAAGAAAAATTTTGAATGAAAAAAAAAAAATGAAAAGAAACTGATGCCATGAAAAAAATATTATTACTTTTATTTGAATTTTAATTAAAACCGATATGCCATCAATGAAAAAACTAATTTTATTTTTCCCTTTAAAAGATCATTAAATCAATATTTGAATGAAATGTAATTCTTTCACATCTTTTCCTTCCCATTGGCCATTGGTTCTTCAATTGTACAATAGCTACCAAGATACAGTCAAAATTGGCACCTCTTTCTGAAGTGATTTTTTCCTCATTTTTTGCTCAATTTAGTTTTCGATTAATTTTGAATATTTTTTTATTTGCTTTGCAACTTCCCTCTATTCCTGTTTTTTTTTTTTTTCATAAGCATTTTACCCATAGTTATAAAAACCGTACGGAACTGGCAGTTGAAACCTTAAACCGATGAACCGTACAAAATTTCGTTTCGGAGTGAAAGAAATATAGAAACCGATTTACGCATTGAAATTATAAAACATATCTCTTCCACTTCTGCAGTAGCTATCAAGATACCATCAAAATTGGAAATTCCTTATAACACGAGTTTTTTTTTCTTCTCTTTTTTGTTTAATTTAATTTTTTTAATATCGGTATAAATTTCCGTGCATCGCATGGGTTTGCGACTAGTATAATTAAAGTTGAATGACTATGATTGGAAGGAATGATGACAATTTTATACAATACAATATTTTGTCATGCATCGCACAAGCCTGCTACTAGTAAAAGCATAAAAGTGATGAAAGTAGTGTCATTCAAGTAACTTTAAATCTAATGTGTCACTTCTTGCATATTTATGACAACAGGTGGTATCAACGTGCATACTTTTCAGCTTCAAGTTGGCAAGGCAGTATGATAATGTTGGCGTATATATGTAGAAAGAAGGCATTGCCATATAGCGTACGAGAAACACATCTAAAGCGTACGCTCATTCCACACTCTTGGACCATATATTTTTTTTCGTTTTGTAATGTAGCTAGCTGGATCTATCTTATGTTTTTTGTATATATATTCAGAGAGTTATGTGTGATAATATTCTTATAGTATTTGTCTATGTGCAATCTTTTTATCTATGAGACCCAAGAATTGACTTCTATGAATTCTATATGTGAATGTCATACATTTTATCTACGCACCTAAATGCTCAACTAAATACCTCATGTTCATGCTAATTTATCTTCTTGATACTCTTATTGTTATTTAGTTCTTTTGAATTAAAATGAACCTATATTTAGTGTAGTTCTTTTAGAATGTTACTCTACCTAATAACATTTAATAGAATCAATATTTTGTCAAACCATAATATGATCTCTGCATACCCATCTATGCTTCTTAAATATTAAGAAAATCTGAAATTAAGAATTCTCATATAAAAATGCTCAAATATATGGTTTTTTTTTTTTTAATGTTTAAAAACTGTACTATGTAACTAACTTTTGGATTAGATTTATATGAAGTATAGCATGATGAGTATATGGAGGACATGTAATCCAACTATGAAGTTGATGAAATATTAATTTAATTGAAAGGTATTAGATATGTTATAAGTATAACATATGTACACTAGATATAATTTGAACACAACCATGTTTCTTCTACGATAATTAATTTGTGCTAGCATTATGCTACTTATGATTCTATTTTTATTTTCCTGGGAAAGAAATTTGTAAGAATATTCAAGGAGAGGTGGATGGTTTAGATAGGTAGGGACTTTTACTTTCCACGTCAAGGTTATTTAGAATTGGCCTTGTTTTAAAGGTGTATGGGCAATTGGAAATGAGGTAGACATGTGCAATAATCCAATGAAGTGGCTTTGATGAGGCATTTGGGCTTGCGCTAAAAAGCTTCAGCTCTCAATCGCCGTAAGCTGAGTACAGTATTAAACTGGTGCAAATCACGCGTCTGAAGATGGGCATGGAACTTGCAAGAGAGCCAAAACACCCCAAACCCCACAAATAATAAATAAAATCTTTGTTTGGCTTATCCAGTTATGCCTCATCAATTGTCGCGTCTCCATTGCCAAGAGTCTTTGTAGTTTAACTAGTTGACACCTCTTAATGTTTTCTAAACGAGGCATCCAAGTTTCAAATTCTCTTATTAAAAAAGAAAGTTTCACATTCCCATTGCCAAGACTTTTACACCATGTTTGAAGGTTTATAAAAGAAATAATTGGAATGGAATAAATAGAATAGAATAGAAAGTATTTATATGGGAATTAAATGAAAATGAAATAAAATAAAATCACTTTATAACAATATTACTATTATTAGGGGTGGCCAGGGGTTGGGCAAGTCGGGTTTGAGGGTAATTTATTACCCTACCTGACTGAGTCGGGTTTGAAGAAATGAAATCCATTAACCATCCACACGGGTGGTCGGATTGAGTGAACGGGTTGAGCGGTCGGGTATGGTCGGGTGATCGGATATCATCAATATACACAAAATCAATCTAAATAAGAACAGATTTCAAGCAAAAAAAAAATTCCAATCTTTAACAAATCAGAGAATCAAAGACACAAATTAATTTTCAAATCAAATCTTTACCAAATCAAAAAATCAAAGCCACTAATTTCCAAAACGAGTCTCTGAGGATTGCCCCTAAATCGCGCTTTCTATGGATTCCAGAACACAAAAAACCCACCGAACCACACCCATCTATGATCTGCCACTAGCATCCCACCATGAGCCATCTAAAGCCACACCTCATCAAACCCATAACACAAAAAACCTACCTACCCACTCATTAAACCTAGACCCACCGAACTAGCCCCCCATTGTGAACCGCCTTAAGCCATAGTCTCCAATCAACTATTCGGAGTGCAAATCTACCACGAAGTTGATTCGATCATTTCAATCTCTAGGCTCTCCATCGTTTCGACCACTGGGAGCACTCTTGGCCCTCTTGTTTGTTGTCGGTTATGTTGCAATTAGGAAGAGTAAAGAGATTTGAGAGAGTAACACTCCGTTTGGGAGGGGGGAAATGAATGGAATAGAATGAAAAAAAAAAAAAAAAAAAAAAAAGAATATTTTAAGAATATTCTCTCATTTTCTTTGTTTGGAAGTTTAAGTAGGAGGGAATAGAAGCGAATGAAAAGACCATTCTCTTGTTTGGGAGTTTAAGTGAAGGGAATGGAATGGAACATTCATTCCTCCCTATTCCCTCCAAATCCCAAATTTTTATTTCCCCCAAAATTAGGAGGAATAGGAGGGAATGGATTTAAGTTTAATAATTTTTTCACCAAAAGTCCCAAAATGCCTTAGTATTTTTATAAAATCCTAAATTACCCTTATAGATTTGACCTTTTATTTTCCTTAGTTTCCATGGTATTTCTATAATATTGTATTTCTAAATGACCATGCATGGACCTTTAACAATGTCAATTTTCTTTTAAAAGTTTATTTTGTGGACAATGAATTTCGAATTTCCATTTATTGGGATTATATTTTAGTTTATATTGCTTAGATTTTGTACTTGTTTATAATTAAACAGATTTTATACCACTTGTTGTCCTGTACTGGTTTATTTCTCTGTTAGCAAGGGCCAGAAAAATAGAAATAAACTCTCATGGTATTTCTATAATATTATTGTGACACCACAAGGTGTCATATATGATGTGGTAATTCTATAGTATTATTCTATAGATTAATCCTATATTTTATAAAAATAAAGGGTATTATAGTAATATTGTTACAAAATGATTCATTTCCATTCCTTCTAATATTACTCCTAAACAAAGTTAGTTCTTACATTCCATTCCATTCTATTCCTCTATTTTAAAACATCCAAACAAGATTACTTAGTTTCATTTCATTCCATTCCATTCATTAAATTCATTCCATTCAATTCCATTCCCTTATAATTTATTCATTCCATTCCATTCCATTCCTCTCTAAACTCCCAAACGAAGCCTAAGGGACAGGTTTTGTCGTGTGAGTGATTTGGCTGGGGTAAGTTAAAGGCTTGAGGCGACAAGGCGTGAGCTAGGGTTTAGGCTGCAAAAATGAGAGAAAGATGGAGTGAGCGAGAAGTGAGAGAGAGAGGGAGTGAGAAGTGAGAAAAAGAGGGTCGGGCGGATGAGGATTAGGGTTTTTTTTTTTAATATTTATAATTAGATGGGTAGGTTGAGTAATTACTTGACCAAAAACATAAAATCCATGGTCCTCCCGAAATCCAAAATAAAAATATATATCCTAATCCATATCCATCCATATATATATTCACGGGCAAGCGAACAGATGAACGATTCGACAATCTTGTTGGGTGCGTCAAGTTTGGCAGATTTTTACCCACCCCTAGTCTATTATGCCATTTCTTTAATAAAAATAAAGGTTTTAAGGAATATATATATATATATATATATATATATTATGGAGACTTAGATACAAAATATTAAAAAATATTTCATTCCCTTCGATTCCTCCTAATTTTTGAGAGATTAAAAGATGGAGTTAAGAGGGAGATAAATGAGAAAAATGTTTCATTCTTTTCCCTCTAATTAAACTCCCAAACAAGGAATGAAAATAATATTCTAAAAAGAAATCTTTTCATCCATTCCTCCCTAATCCCCTCTTCCGAACAAGGTGTTAGACTATTCTTCCTTCTTCATCCAAGAAAGTAATAAATAATTTTGGTTAAACCCAACAATAGCCAAACTTCCTCAGAGCACAGGAAATATTTGAGCATAGGAAAATTGACTTGCCACTACAACCAAACTATACAGCCAACTTGCGGAATTATCATAGCCAATGAAATTGTGCACAAAAACATATTTACATGTTGAAGAAGTAAAAAAATCCAAACACCAAAAAGGAACTCTTTCTCCAATATATAATCTGATTTTGGTATACAAATTGATTACTGTAACCTACATTACAAACACTATCCTATTTCCTTCCTGGTTCTATTAAACATCTAACATAATCAGATTATTGACACTATAGTTTAGACATAAGAAATGAGAATAAAAGACCTAGGTAAAACATATGTGACACTAGAACTGTAGATGGAGACCATATCAACAATGAAGAGATCTACAACTTTCACTTTGATCATCAATGTGACTAATGCACAACAACCCAATCCCAAAGGGAGTTTGGGGTTAAAGAACAGCACAACAATCCACTAATGGTGAATCATATGACTGATCACGTTCGAACTCAAAGCTTAGTGATCATTTCATACGTTGGTGGGAGTCAGTCTTCAGAATAACGTCATCATTCATGCTTTTCATTCCCGTGGCCGAGCAAGCCACAGGAAACTAAGGGCTCGAAGACGAGAGAAATAGTCATTTATTGCAAGAAGCGAGCGGGCTGATTGCCTGGTTGTCAATATACGGTGCATTTGTTGTAGTGTTTGTTGACGCAAATTATCAGCCTGGTAATTGCCAGAAAAGGGAAAAGAAAAAGTGTCATCAAACTACCTCATCTACAGTTACAAGAAGACCAAGTTATGTACAAGCTGCATCA
>BKZX01025404.1:5523-20333 GCA_014362285.1 Fagus crenata | reverse complement strand
AAAATTATTTTATTTCGGGACCCATCCGAGTCCCAAGTCTAAATAAGGTAAGTCCTACATTCAACCCATGGTTTTCAAAACATATGCCCCATAAAAAGATGCGCACATGGCGTCGTACCTCAGAAGGGCGAACGGACTTCCGGAGCGCGAGATCTGAGCTAAAAGAAAAAGCAGAAGTAGGAAAAATGGAGTTTTGAGAGAAAACCAAGAATCTGAAACCTACCTTGACTTTTGACCCGTGTGTCAACCGGTTGAGAGCCAGCGCGTCTGACAAAGAATGACACGCAAACTGAGGAAGATTTTTCGCAGTACCTGAAGACGGGCATGAAAACCGAGAAAATCCCAGCGGGCAAAAATCGAGTCATTTATTCTTTGTCCGACGTTCCTTGTACCAAGAAACGCCAAACAAAGAAGGGGCAACTGTCATAACCCCATTTTTACCCCCGGAATTTTCTCGGGTGTTGGCACGCAAAACGAGGCAGCCCGAACCAAGTCGGCCTGATCCGACGAGGGCTCATCGCACCAAATAACCTCAAAACGGGGTCTGGGACACATTTCCCAAGATCTGACCAAGTTTGACTAAGGTTGACCAAGTTTGACCGGAGTTGACCAAGTTTGACCGAGGTTTGACCAAGCCGTTTCTGACCCGACTGGGGCCCGCTATGCCCGAAAATCCTCGAAACGCGGCCCAGGATACATTTCCCAGGGTTCGGAGAATTTTGACCAAGTTTGACCAAGGTTTGACCAGACCGTTGACCAGACCGAAAGCTGAATCGAACTGACTGATCCTTGACCATTTTGAAGAACGTGATGAGAGCTTCGATTCGACACTTTATGGGCCAAAAACGGACGAGAAACGAGGGAGTTATGATCAAAACTGCGAAAAAACGGTCTGACACTTAGCCAAATTTTGCTAAGTGTTGTTGACAAAATAGCCTATTTGGGAGGCAACGTTTGCGCAAGGACTCTCTCCGACCCGCTGTAACTTGGCCCGTGAGCCAAGATCTTTATACAAGAGGGTCACCCTAGCTACGACACGCAACTTCCGGATCGTCAAAAGCTCCTCCGGTCAAGCCGGAATCTCAGTCAGAAGATGACCCCTTGGCATAAGGAACATTCCGGCGGCCTCTGTTCGCAAGATCATATCTTGCGAACCCAAGCTTGTCTTTGTACAAGGCCTGTACCATTAAAAAATAGGTAGCATAAGCTTTTCGACGATACCAAGATCGTCGAAATCCGACATCGGGAGCTATGTCTACCACGCGCGTGAAAACGGGTCGACGAAATAAGGTTTTGCTGAAAACTCTGGAATTTTCCCACCGACGTTGCCACGCTTGCGCGCAGAGTCTTCCTGGCTCGCAACAAGTTGATCTACAAGCCTGGGTGCATTGGAAAGAGGACACATTCATGCACGACAAGGAACTCTCGGATCGCCAAGAGTTTACCAGGGCTAGCCGGAATCCCGATCGGAAAACTGCCCTCAAACAGACCAAAAACACTCCGGTGGCCTCTGTTCGCAGGGCCATATCTCACAAGTCCAAGCTCGGATTTCTGTGAGTCCGAAACCTTGCAAAAGTAGGCAGCGCAAGCTTTCCGACGGTACCAAGAACGTCAAAATCTGACATCGGGAGCTAGGTCAAAAACGCGCACGAACTGGGACAAGATTTGAGAAAAAACGCGCTGAGGGTAAAACGCGTTTTTCCTTCCGGACAGCCGCCTTCGCGCGCAGAGTCTTTCCTGCTCGCAACAAGTTGATCTGCGAGCCCGGGTGCGTTGGAAATATAACGACTCCAGCTACGTCGTGAAACTCTCGGTTCGCTAATAGCATCCCCCGTTTGACCGGAATCTTCACCGGAAGAGTGCACGAAAACAGCTTCGGCACCCCGACTTCCGGGAACCAAAACTCTCTCGTCCGAACTCCGATTTGTGCAAACTTTATACCGTTGGAAAGAGGACGTCGAGAGCTTTCCGGAAATATGCTACATGACCCATTTTGAGTCCCGGAAGACCTCCAAAACTGCCCTAAAAAATCGGGTCAAAAAGGATACGCGCACAGAAACCGAGGAAGATTTGAGGAGCTGTTGGCGTGGAGGGATAAGACTGCCACGTGGCAGCTGTACAACTCGCGCGGGACCATACCGCGCGGCGTGTGATGGACCCGCGCGAGGCGTGCACACAGTTCTATAAAACCAGCCCTCCCCCCCTCATTTGCACACAATTTTTGCTCGGGCTCTAGGCTCCTTGAGCGTTAGAATAGGCAGAAATAGGGCTTTTAGGGGGTTTAGGAAGGGGTTTTTGGGTAGTTTTAGAGAGAGAGACTCCTCTCTAGGTAATCTCTCTCTCTCTAAGCTCTTTCTCTCTCTAAACTCTTCCTCTCTCCTCTTTCTCTCTCTTCTTTTTTCCTTTATTAGTGGAAGTGACTAGTGATAATCCCAAAAATGGGAAGGGATTCACAAGGATCCACTTTAGTTATGTGTTATTAGTCCATTTATGTGCTATTTTACTTTCTTTAGTTCATTTTAGTTCATTTATGCTTTCCTAGTTTATTTCTTGTCCATTTATTGCTTTATTTACGCTTTCTAGTCTATTTATTGCTTTATTTATGCTTTCTAGTTTAAATACCGTCATTTATCGCTTTATTTACATTTTATACGCACTTGTGAATATTTTATTGTGATTATCCCTTCCCCCGTGTTTTAGTACGGCAAATATTGAGTAGCTTTGGCTCAGTTGCGTAAGACCTCTAACGAGGCCGTAACAACCTTGTTAGCCTACGAGGTATTTGACCCGAAAAATACATCCCCCTGTTTAAATATCGTCATTTACCGCTTTATTTACATTTTATATGCACTTGTGAATATATATTGTGGTTATCCCTTCCCCCGTGTTTTAGTACGGCAAATATTGAGTAGCTTTGGCTCAGTTGCGTAAGACCTTTAACGAGGCCGTAACAACCTTGTTAGCCTACGAGGTATTTGACCCGAAAAACACATCCTCATGTGTTAAATATTGTCATTTATCGCTTTATTTACGTTTACTACATTGTGAATATTATATTGTGAATACCCCCCCCCCCCATTTTTCCCCTTTTGTGATTTGGGCGTGATAATCCCAATTGGTCGCGATGGCTTATGTAAGACCTCAAAGAGGCATTAGCCATTACATAATTCCATAGGGCATTGGACCCATGAAAATCCCACGCTTTAAATTCCATTAACGCTTTAAATATATTTACCGCTTTCCGCAACGCTTTAAATACATTTATCGCTTTATTTACTTTTACGCGCTTGTGAATATATTGCGTTGTTATTATCTCCGTTTCCCGTAAAAATGGGCGTGATAATCCCGATTGGTCATAATGGTTTATGTAAGACCTCAAGGAGGCATTAGCCATTACGTAATTCCATAGGGTATTGGACCCACACAAATCCCTTGTTTTAGACTTATTATCGCTTTAAATACATTTATTGCTTTCCGTCATGCTTTAAATTATTTATTGCCATTATTTGTTACGTTGTAAATATCGTTTACATATTCCCTTTTCTATTTTGATTTGGGCATGAAAATACCGAACGGTATTGGTGGTTTTAGGTAAGTCTTTCAATAGCGCTAAACCCCATGTAAATCCATACGGCATTGGACCCACAAAAACACTCTTTTTCAAACCCGGTCATTTACATTATTTACTACGTTGTTGTAAATATTGTTCATATTTCGTTATTTTGACTTGGGCATGAAAATGCCAAACGGTATTGGCGGCTTTAGGTAAGTCTTTCAATAGCACTAAACCCCATGTAAATCCACGAGGCGTTGGACCCGTAAATTGCAAACATATTTTCAAAAATGATTTTCATCATATAAGTCCTATTTGGCATCGGTGGTTTGGATAAGTTTTTCAATAGCACTAACCCTTCGTGTAAGCCCGAAAAGGCATTGAAACCCATATTTTCAAATAGATTTTCTCATTTAAGTCCTATTTGGCATCGAAGGTTTGGATAAGTCTTTCAATAGCACCAACCCTTTGTGTAAGCCCGAAAAGGCATTGAAACCATTTTTAAAATAGATTTTCTCATACAAGTCCTATTTGGCATCGGAGGTTTGGATAAGTCTTTCAATAGCACCAACCCTTCGTGTAAGCCCGAAAAGGTCTCGAATTCTCTTTAGATTGCTTTGTTCTATTCATGTAAATCCTATGGTGGTGTCGGGATCCGAGTAAGTCTTTCAATAGCATCGAATCCCGACCCCGTGAGGTCTTGACCCTTTCCCTAAAAATTCCCACGTTGTCATAAATTACACTTTGTGATCAAGCGTCATATTTATGTCAACCCATATTCATCATCATCATTCATTCTCATGATTTATGTGCTGCAAACATTCCATGATCATCCCATATCTGTCATTTTGGTAATTTATGTGCTGCAACCATGCCGTGATTACTCAGTTGATTTATTTCTCTTTATGATTAATGTGCTGCGAACATGCCATGATCATCCCGTACTTGTCAGACTTATTTCTTGTAATTTATGTGCTATGAATTTACCGTCTTGATACTTTGCTTACTTGTTTATCGCTTTAATATAAAATGTGATTAAAAGACACTTTGCCATGAAAACTTTAAAAAGAGTAAACATGGTAATGTGGGCGTTAGAAACGAAGTTGGTGCAATCCAAGGGCTACGGCTCGCCCTGGCTTTTGGACACCATGGTATGAGTCCTTTACACGAGGGCGTGGCTGGTATGTGCTTTCATGTAAGGGATTCTACACGTTCTAACTCCCATAGGATCATGGTCTAAAATTCCCCAAAGTGTGAATTAATCATCCAAAACCCCGCCATTTGACGGACCACTTTACCCTTGGAAATCAAGGGTAAAGAGATCCCAAATATGGCATCAAAAACATTAATTTTTTGTCCCGGCACTAGGTGATAGGATTTCAAGTACATCCTACCACCGAAATGCCCGGAAACTTAAAAAATACAAAGATAAAGGGACGGTGAAATAAATAGTCTAATCAAAACCAAATGAGGTCAAAATGCATTTGCCATTCTTGGTATATTGCTCGACCGAATTTGGGACATTTGTTCATAATTAAAACCAACAAACTTAGGCTTAGCAAATAAAAGAAAACATTAGGAAGGAGGTAACCGTTTTCTTAAACGGGTGTCATGGGGTGCCTAACACCTTCCCCACGCATAAGCAAACCCCCGAACCTATCTCTGGTTCAAGACCATTTAGTTTTAAATGTCTAAATTAGATAAAATCTATTAGACATAGGTGCCCAATCACACCTTAAAATTTCCCATGGTTGGTGGCGACTCCAAATTTGTGCTCACACGCACACACGTACACAAGTTCCCACACACACACGACTCGTATCTCGAAACGGAAAAGAGATAGAGATCACACACAACACTCGCCAAATGGGGGTCGGGATCAAGGAAAAATAAAAATAAATAAAAGAATTTATAAAAGAAAAAGATTTTTCCGCCGGTGTCGACACCAGCCGCTTGTCATTTGAATCCAAACACGTTGGGGAGGTGATTTGGCTTGGGGACTACCCAAGTCTCAAATCGAATGGTCCAACGGCTTGGCATTTGAATCCAAACAAGTTGGGGGGGTGATTTGGTATGGGGACTACCCAAGTCTCAAATCGAGTGGTCCAACGGCTTGGCATTTGAATCAAAACACGTTGGGGGTGATTTGGCTTGGGGACTACCCAGGTCTCAAATCGAGTGGTCCAACGGCTTGGCATTTGAATCCTGTCATAACCCCATTTTTACCCCCGGGATTTTCTCGGATATCGACACGCAAAACGAGGCAGCCCGAACCAAGCCGACCTGATCCGACGAGGGCTCGCCACGTAAATAACCTCAAAACGGGGTCTAAGGCACATTTCCCAAAAGTCCGACCAAGTTTTCCCAAGGTTGATCGAGGTTTGACCAAGGTTTGACCGAGCCATTTCTGACTCGACTGGGGCCCATCGTGCCCGAAAACCCTCGAAACGCGGTCCGGGATACATTTCCTAGTATTCGAAGAGTTTTGACCAAGTTTGACCAATTTTGACTAAGGTTGACCAAGTTTGACCGAGGTTTGACCGGACCGTTGACTGGATCGAAGGCTGAATCGAACTAACCACCCCCTGACCAATGGATGGAGCACATTGAGAGCTTCGATTCGATACTTTACGGGTCAAAAACGGACGAGAAACGAGGGAGTTATGGACAAAACGGCGAAAAAACGGTCCGACACTTAGTCAAATTTCGCTAAGTATTGTTGACAAAACAGCCTACTTGGAAGGCAGTGTTCGCACGCGGATTCTTGCCAACCGGCACTAACTTGGTCCGCAAGCTGAAACCCTTAAGCAAGAGGGTCACTTCAGCTACAACGTGCAACTTTCGAATCGTCAAGAGCTCCTCCGGTCAAGCCGGAATCTCGATCGGAAAACGACCCCTTGGTATAAGGAACATTCCAACGATCTCCATTCGCAAGATCATATCTTGCGGACCCAAGTTCACCTCTGTGCAAGGCCTATACCTTTAGAAAGTAGGTAGCACAAGCTTTCCGGCGACACCAAGATCGCCGAAATCCGACATCGGGAGCTACGTCTACCACGCGCATGAAAACGGATCGACGAAATAAGACTGTGCTGAAATTTTCATAACTTTTCCACCAACGTTGCCACGCTTGCGCGCAGAGTCTTCCTGGCTCACAACAAGTTGATTCGCAAGTCCAAAGCTTTAAGAAAGAAGACACATTCATGCACGACGTACAACTCTCGGATCGTCAAGATTTTCTCCGGTTTAGCCGAATCTGGATCGGAAAATAGCCCTTCGGCAAGCCAAAAACACTCCGGTGGCCTCCGTTTGTGGGACCATATGTCTCCAGCCCAAGCTTGGTTTCCCGCAAGTCCAAACCTTTAAGGGAGAGGGTAGCGCAAGCTTTCCAACGATACCAAGATCTTCGAAATCCGACATCGGGAGCTAGGTCAAACATGCGCGCGAACACAGACAAAAAGTAAGAAAAACACGTTTGAAATCTAACGCCTTTTTCCTCCCGGAAAACCGCCTTCGCGTGCGGATTCTTTTCGGCTCGCTGCGATTTGATCCTCAATCCCAGGTGCGTTGGAAAGATTGCAACTCCAGCTATGACTTGCAACTCTTGGTTCGCCGGTGGCTTCCCCTGTTTGACCGGAATCGTCGCCAGAAAAATGCGAAAAAAACAGCTCAGACGACCCGACTTCCGGGAGCCATAACTTTTTCCTCTGAACTCTGATTCATGCAAAATTTATATCTTTGGAAAGTAGACATCTGGGGCTTTCCAACGATATGCTGCATGACCCATTTTGAGTACCGGAAGACCTCCAAAATGGCCCTCAAAAATCGGGTAAAATAAGAAATCTATTATATTAACTAAAAGGCCAAGCTGAGAGAAGGTTTTTAGCCTTCTCCAAACACCGCCACGTCATAATTCCTGCACCCACATACTTCTACGTCATCCTTCCTTATTTTTGCTTTCTCTCTCACACTTACGTCTCATATTAATTCCCATTAATTTCCACCCTCTCTCTCACATGTATGTTTTATAGACTCTCTATCTCTACAGGTTGTTTCATACTTCCTTTGCCTCCTCACCTTTTTCTCCCCCCTCTTCCACTCGACTGCTCATCTCCCTCTTACAGGTTTGTTTGTTTGTTTTTTTGCCTTTTCTCCTCCTTATTAAAGCTGGGCTTAACTGAAACGGGCTGCTCATATTCTACTGTTTCACTTCCTTATCTTTTTGCCCTTTCATTGGTTCAGATAGAAATTCTTTTAAATAGATTAGCTCTCACTCTCCTGAGTTAATTGTGGGAACCCAAGGTGACTTATTTTTCATATCCTCTTCCCTTTTTTTTTTTACTGTCAAATTGCTCGAATCTGGGCATCATACTAAATTTATTGGTTTGGTTATGGTCACAAGCTATGTGTTTGGTGTAATTCCATTGAGATATGTGTTGTGGTGAATCTCAATATGTATCTAATATACAATGTTCTCTTTTTTGCTTTTAGTCTTTGATCTAAAGTTAAATATGATCAATATTAATCTTTCTCCCTGTTTGTTTTTTTCTTTTCTTTTTTTTTAAATATTGTCACATTGTTCGAATCAATGCAATTGAGCAATTGTGTACAGAATTGTGTCGATTGTTACAACATCTGTACCATGAACAGGTGTTGCCAACTATGGATGATTTCCTGAATCCTAAAGTACAGGTTAGTTGCTGGTATCGGTATGGGCATTTTGTGCTTTTAAAAAAGCCCAGTTTTGTTTTTCTTGGAATACTTACGAAAGTAGTCATATGTGATGCAAAGATTTTTCTACATGAGCGCCATGTGTTTGATGCTTTGTGTTTATTGATCATTGAGCTGGAAAGTTGTGAAGCCATTTTCTTGGTCTTCTAATGTTGGTTTCTGAATGTGACTTAAATGTATATATATATTTTCATCATAATATGTCTTTAGATTAGTCCATAATGTGTTTGATAAAATTCCTAATAGAACATATTCATTACTTCTTTGTTTATACTTTGCATTTTGTTAAAAATTATTTTTTTTTTTGTTGAAATGTTAAACAATAATTTCGATAGGCTTGGTATTGCACAAGAGTATTTAGTTTTAATTTTCGTTGTTCATTTCTTAAAGAGAACTGCAAGTTTTTTTTTTTTTGAATCTATCGTAGGTGATTAACTACAAGAAAACCTAGGAAAAGGTAACGTTATTGCTTCGGTCAAATATATGGTATTATGATGACTTTATGCTTCTACAAGGCCATTTAATTGTTTTTCCTCTTTAACTGCTAGCTTTAAGACTGTCTTAGGTTTTGAATATTGAAATCCAATAAAGAATAAGAATGCATTAGTATCTACTTTAATCAAATATAGGCTCTAAATCTACCATTAATGATGAAACTTCTGTCTGATCAACTAGAGACCCTAAATTGTGAAGAGGGTTGGAGCTGTAGCTGCACTTGAAGTTAGAGCTACAAGCATTTTATAGGTTTTGGCTCCTTGTATAGCCGTAACTAATTTTGATCTAACTTATCATTTCTATCAAAATAATAAATTTTTTAACTAAAGTTGTGAGTTCTTTACTTTGCATGTGCAGGTTTGTAGCTAAGGGTGTCCCATTTGTTGCTGGAAGGTAAAAAACTTGGCAAAAAAATGCAATCAATCCAAGTAAACAATTGTTGGCTATAGTGGCTTTTAGTTTTGAGAGACATTACTGATGCTTTGCTTTTTGGGTCTAAACAGAAAGGGCTGATATCAGAATTGTTCCTGTACAAAATATTGCTCTTGACTCGATTCCTGTTTTGTTGTCAATATAAATTGAAAATATGAACTATTGGATGTTGTACGGCATTATATTATTAGATATATTTAGGGAAGTTAAATCTTTGGTTCATTAACTATAATGAACTCTCTTAATTCTATACTTTTATGTAGTTATAACCTCTTTTTCCTTCTTCCTGTATTTTAGCCCTGCAAGAGAAACAATCCTTGCAAGAAGATGTATTCAAAGTAACCTCACAATTATCACTTACAAGGGGGCTGTATGATTGGGTTGGTTGTTTGGCTAAGTAAAGGTGGCTTTTATTTGCAGAGAAGCACTATGTTACAAAGCATTCCAACCTGTATGTGTGCTTTGAATCCACCACTTTATAAGTTATGGCAAAAAACCTCTGGCTTTCACTAAGTTAACTATTAGAAAGACCTCAATTCTCGTCATCAATTACAAAATTTAGATTAATCTAAAGGAGAGGTAGATTGCTTATCAATTTTATAGAGCCTAATAGATTGCATTATATATTTGGTTTTTCACATAGTTTAAATTGTTTGGATAGATATTTTTGTAACAGTTGATTTTCTTACGTCCATTTATTGATTATCAAATATAAATTGTTAGATTTTGGTTAAAGTAGAAGAAGAAAAAACTTTGTAATGTGCTGGAAAATGATATTCGAGAATGTTTTGGAACTATTGAAATTGAATTGCAGTGTTTGGACTTGGTGGTGAGCTTAACCTCCATTTTTAGTTGGGAGATGCTTTGGTTCTATAAATTTATAATAGCTCACTGATGTGATTTATATAAATTTATACAAATTTGTTAGAATTTATCTTGCCCTTTTTATCTTTCGTGACCTCCATTTCTATGATGATGATTGCAAATAATATATTATTATTGCAGGCTTTCTTTCTAATTTGTTATTTATAAATATATAGTTTGCCCCATTCTTTACATAGCAAATGGCATTACAGAAAACTTACAATTTAAAACACAATTTTAAATAACACATAGAATTTTAAAATTACAAAATCCATAATATACTATTTCAATTATGTTCTATTAAAAATAACAAAATCAACTTTTCCGCGCATCGCGTGGGTTCACGACTAGTAAAAATTAAGCGCGCGCGCGAACTGCCATGTGGCAGCTACAGTACCCACGCGAACTTCAGCTATAAAAGGCCCTCCCCTCCCCTGAACGCAGCAGAATTTTTTAGGCCATTTTTTTTGGTTTCCTAAATAGTTTTAGAGTAGTTTTTAGGCAGAAAATAAGGGTTTGGGGTCCTCCTTCGGGGTTTTTTTGGGTAGTTTTAGAGTGAGAGACTCCTCTCTAGGTACTCTCTCTCTCTCTAAGCTCTTTCTCTCTCCTCTTTTCTCTCATTTTTCTTCCCCTTTTTTAGTGGAGGTGACTAGTGATGATCCCTAAAATGGGAAGGGATTCACAAGGATCCACTTTAGTTTATGTTTACTAGTTTATTCATGTTCTATTTATGCTTTTTAGTTCATTTTAGTTCATTTATGCTCTCTTAGTCCATCTATTGCTTTATCTATTGCTTTGCTTATATACCTTGAGTTATTTATTGTTTCCAATTGAAGATCTGAATATATTTATTGCTTTATCCATGTACTACGTATTTGTGAATATATATTGTGTTGTGATTATCCATTTCCCATGTGTTTTAGTACGGCAATACTGAGTGGCTTTGGCGGAGTGCGTAAGACCTCTATGAGGCCGTAACAACCATGTTAGCCCACGAGGTACTTGACCTGAAAAGTACACCTCCCATGTCTAAATAATGTCATTTATTGCTTTATTTACATTGTAAATATTATATTGTGAATATCTCCCATTTTTCCCCTTTGTGATTTGGGCGTGATAATCCCGATTGGTCATGGTGGACTATGTAAGACCTCAACGAGGCTTTAACCACCATGTAATTCTATAGGCATTGGAACCTTTGAAAAATCTTTGTTTTAAGCTCATTTATTGCTTTATTTACATTTACTGCATATTTGTGAATATATATTGTATTGTGGTTATCCCTTCCCCGTGTGTTTTAGTACGGCAATATTGAGTGGCTTTGGTGGAGTGCGTAAGACCTCTATGAGGCCGTAACAACCATGTTAGCCCACGAGGTACTTGACCCGAAAAATACACCTCCCATGTCTAAATAATGTCATTTATCGCTTTATTTACATTTACTACGTTATTGTGGATATATTATTGTGGTTATCCCTTCCCCGTGTGTTTTAGTACGGCAAATATTGAGTGGCTTTGGCAGAGTGCGTAAGACCTCTATGAGGCCGTAACAACCATGTTAGTCCACGAGGTACTTGACCCGAAAAATACACCTCCCATGTCTAAATAATGTCATTTATTGCTTTTATTTACGTTGTAAATATTATATTGTGAATATCCCCCATTTTTCCCCTTTGTGATTTGGGCGTGATAATCCCGATTGGTCATGGTGGGTTATGTAAGACCTCAATGAGGCTTTAACCACCATGTAATTCCATAGGTATTGGACCCTTTGAAAAATCTTTGTTTTAAACTCATTTATCGCTTTATTTACATTTATTACGTACTTGTAGATATATTGCGTTGTTGTTATCCCATTTCCCCGTGTTTTAGTACGGCAAATATTGAGTGGCTTTGGCGGAGTGCGTAAGCCCTCTATGAGGCCGTAACAACCATGTTAGCCCACGAGGTATCTGACCCGAAAAGCACATCCCCATGTCTAAATACCGTCATTTACCGCTTTGTTTATGATGTGAATATTATATTGTGAATATTGCCCTTTTCTCTCCCTTATTCCTTTGTGATTTGGGCGTGATAATCCCGATTGGTCATGGTGGACTATGTAAGACCTCAATGAGGCTTTAACCACCATGTAATTCCATAGGCGTTGGACCCGTTAAAAATCCTCCGTTTTAAAGTCATTTATCGCTTTATTTACATTTATTAAGTACTTGTGAATATTGTCATTTTCTCCCCTTTTCCCTTTGTGATTTGGGCGTGATAATCCCGATTGGTCGTGGTGGACTATGTAAGACCTCAGGGAGGCTTTATCTACCATATAATTCCATAGGCATTGGACCCACAAAAATCCTTCATTTCAAACCCCGTTATTTTCATCATTGTCCATTTTTCCATTTTTGATTTGGGCATGAAGATACCGACTGGTAGTGGTGGTTTTAGGTAAGTCTTTCAATAGCACTAAACCCCATGTAAATCCATGAGGCGTTGGACCCGCAAAATTGCAAACATACTTTTCAAAAATGATTTTCCTCATATAAGTCCTATTTGGCATCGAAGGTTTAGGTAAGTCTTTCAATAGCACTAACCCTTCGTGTAAGCCCGAAAAGGCATTGAAACCCCGTTTTCAAATGATTTTCTCATTTAAGTCTTATTTGGCATTGGAGGTTTGGATAAGTCTTTCAATAGCACCAACCCTTCGTGTAAGCCCAAAAAGGCATTGAAACCCCTTTTTAAAATGATTTTCATCATATAAGCCCTATTTGGCATCGAAGGTTTGGATAAGTCTTTCAATAGCACCAATCCTTCGTGTAAGCCCGAAAAGGCATTGAAAACCCCTTTTTAAATGATTTTCACCATATAAGTCCTATTTGGCATCGAAGGTTTGGATAAGTCTTTCAATAGCACCAACCCTTCGTGTAAGCCCGAAAAGGCATTGAAACCCCTTTTCAAAAATGATTTTCACTCATATAAGTCCTATTTGGCATCGAAGGTTTGGATAAGTTTTTCAATAGCACCAGCCCTTCATGTAAGCCCGAAAAGGCATTGAAACCCCTTTTCAAAAATGATTTTCACTCATATAAGTCCTATTTGGCATCGAAGGTTTAGGTAAGTCTTTCAATAGCACTAACCCTTCGTGTAAGCCCGAAAAGGCCTTGAAACCCTCTTTTTAGATTGCTTCGTTTTATTCATGTAAATCCTATGGTGGTGTCGAGATTCGAGTAAGTCTTTCAATAGCATCGAATCCCGACCCCACGAGGTCTTGATTCTTTCCCTAAAAATTCTCATGAAATACATTTCGATTAAGTGTTGCATTCATTGATATGCTGCTAACATACCATAATCATCCCATACTTGTCATTTTAGTAATTTATGCGCTGCGAACATGCCGTGATTACTCATTTGAACTCCTTATGATTTATGTGCTGCAAACATGCCGTGATCATTCCATACTCATTCATTCTTGTGATTTATGTGTTGTGAACATGCCATGATTATTTGTTTGAATGTTTTACCATTTTGATGCCATGTTCATTCTTGTGATTTATGTGCTGCGAACTTGCCGTGATTACTTGTTTGAACATTTTATTCGTCTTCGTACTCGTTCTTGTAATTTATGTGCTGCGAACATGCCGTGATTACTTGTTTAAGTGTTTATCGCTTTGATATAAAAATGTGATTAAAACACACTTTGCCATGAAAACTTTAAAAAGAGTAAACATGGTAATGTGGGCGTTAGAAATGAAATTGGTGCAATCCAAGGCCTACGGCTCGCCCTGGCTCTTGGACACCATGGTATGAGTCCTTTACACGGGGGCGTGGCTGGTACGTGCTTTCGTGTAAGGGATTCTACGCGTTCTAACTCCCATAGGATTATGGTCTAAACTTCCCCAAAGTGTGAATTAATTATCCAAAACCCCGCCATTTGACAGACCGCTTTACTCTTGGAAATCAAGGGTAAAGAGATCCCGAATATGGCACCAAAAATATTAATTGTTTGTCCCGGTACTAGGTGTTAGGATTTCAAGTATATCCTACCACCGAAATGCCCGAAAATTTAAAAGACACAAAGATAAAGGGATGGTGAAATAAAGAGTCTAATCAAAACCAAATGAGGTTAAATTGCATTTGCCATTCTTGGTATATTGCTCGACCAAATTTGGGACATTTGTACATAATAAAAACCAACAAACCTAGGCTTAGCAAATAAAAGAAAACATTAGAAAGGAGGTAACCGTTTCTTAACGGATGTCGTGGGGTGCCTAACACCTTCCCCACGCATAAGCAAACCCCCGAACCTATCTCTGGTTCAAGACCATTTAGTTGTAGATGTCTAAACAAGATAAAATCTATTAGACATAGGTGCCCAATCACACCTTAAAATTTCCCATGGTTGGTGGCGACTCCAAAATTGTGCTCACACGCACACACGTACACAAGTTCCCACACACACACAACTCGTATCTCGAAACGGAAAAGAGATAGAGATCACACACAACACTCGCCAAATGGGGGTCGGGATCAAGGAAAAATAAAATAAAAAAAGGATAGTAAAATTTTTCCGCCGGTGTCGACAAATCCAAACACGTTGGGGATAATTTGGCTTGGGGACTACCCAAGTCTCAAATCGAGTGGTCCAATGGCTTGACATTTGAATCCAAATACGTTGGGAGGTGATTTGGCTTGGGGATTACCCAAGTCTCAAATCGAGTGGTCCAACGGCTTGGCATTTGAATCC
>BKZX01025403.1:28744-40537 GCA_014362285.1 Fagus crenata | reverse complement strand
TGAAGACTTTGTAATGTGTAGAAATGTAGATTTTATAGTGGATGCTGATCTTTGCAGCAGAGATGAGTCTTTTCCCTGGTTAGACATAGGCATTGGACTTGGGAAGGCTTTGTAACGTATAGCAGATGTGTTTCTTGAGTGTGGCAGAGCATGTTTTTGGAATGGGAAGCACACAATGCTATTAATGACTTATAAAAGAGGATCAGAGTTGATACAGACAGTGAAGGTTACTTGATACAGACAGTGAAGGTTACTGAGCTTTATCACAAGGACAAAGCCCAAGGAAGTAATTCCTGATTATATATTATTGTCAAGCTGAATGAAAATGTTGCTGTCCTGTGGAGGAACTTGACAATAGGAGAGATTTGGTTACTTAAAGGGCAGTACAGTGTCAGGTATAAGGTTAGGTGAGGAGCTAAAAGAGTAGCAATAAATTAAACTTTCAATTTCAGGTAGAAATTTGAGCACTGAGAAGTGTAGCAGTTTGTAGAATTGTACAATATATGCAGTATGAACTATAACCATGAGAAGTAAAACCATGAAAATTTTACCATATGGCTTGCAGAAGGTTTAACAAAATGAGCAGCTTTGGAAGGTGTCTGATGTTGCAGTAAAAAAGAGGCGAGTATAGGCAACCTTGTAACAAAAACTGTCTTGCAAAAGTCTTGAGTGAGGAAAAAAGATTTAGATGCATTAAGAAAGAGAAATGCCCAATGTGTCCGTGAAAGTGAGACTGAAAAAGGTAGGCGTCCAACTTATTATATTCTTACGGAATTCATGCAACTGAGTGGAGTTTAGGTGCAGGTGATAACTATGAACAAGTTAGAAGATTCAAATAACATTGAGGGGGAAAGTAAATTTCTTAGTCTTTGTTCATAGAATATTATTTGGGAAAGCTAAGGGGAAAGAAATTATATTCAATCCACCTTAAAAAGTGATCTGGTAGTAGAAGTTTAACATCATATGTATAGTGGAGCATTTCGCTATCAACTTTGATAGCAATATTATTGAAGTTCATGTATAAAAGGAGGTTTGAGCGTATATTGTACAACTTGCCTGAAGTCTGAAGATACTCTCGCGTTGGTACTTAAGCAAATGAGCAGGGATGCAATGCTGGAATTGGTGAAGATGTTACAATAACATAATAATTAACAATTATTTTGTTTTAATTCTTATCCAATTGCTCTTGAAACATTCTGAGGCCTAGAGGGGTTACTGGTTAGTCCAACTTGGTTAACTATGATGTATGTGAGACTGCCAGGATGAATTCGTTGCACAAAACAGATATCTTCAACGGTTATTGTGGCATATTTTGGTGCTAGTAGAAGGTCTGTATATTTTTTGATACATTCACCACTCATTAGTGAGCTGAAAGACCAGACCTAGTCCTATAGAAACTACTAATTCACTTTTTCAATTTAGAATATTAATGACATTTTGTCATCTACTGTAAATAGCTGGTGAGTGGATTGGTTAAGTATTTGATAGAACTCGACTGCTTGCAGAATAGATATTAACTATTAATTAGTAATTACTAGAGTAAATTCTGAAACCTTCCTCAATAGAATGAATTCATTGATGACATGTTTACCAGGTGCTAGAGTACTTGTTTAGTAATGTTTTAATAATGCTTCTGTTAGTTAGCTTAAGTATGTTTTATTCATTATGGAGAGAGGACCTTCTATTTTGAAGTGGAATATGTCATTACTCTTCAATGTTTTCTCAGTGGAAAATATCTAGGTGGTGACTTAATAAGTAGGATTACTATTGTTGTTTTCTGCTGTAATAATAAACTATTGTAATTATTAATCTTGATTTGTGTTTTGTAAGAAGCCAATTCCCAATTAACCATTTCATGTCATTCAGATTTCATCTTAGGTTTACCATTTGCAACAATCCCTTCCATTGTTGAGCAAAACAAGGTGTATTTTCCAGGTAATAATCTACAGAGTTCTACAGATCTGCCAGATTCTTCAGAAGCGAGTCAAACAACCCCTATAAAAACAAAGAAACTATTTGTAACTAGTATGCTGCAAGACCTTGAATCTTAATTCTTTGCTTATAAATGTGATTTTGGAAGTTCACTTCTTTGGAATAATTCAAGATTTATAAAACAATATGCAAAAGAACCTTTTTGTAATTTATGAATTGTACATGCTTCTTCTCCAACAAGCAATAATGCTTGTCCAATTATGTTTTTTTTGAATTTTACCTAATTAACATTTGTTTCTATCTAGTCTCTGGAAATACCATCAACCGCACTATAGTTTCCCTTTAGGGAGCATAATGTCTTCCATCGTAGTTTCCATTCATGAGATCCAATACTTCTCATGTCCAGCAACTCTATTTCTCCCTATTTTCTTATTCGCGAATGACAGTGATTTGCAATCTTGATTTAAAAACAGGGCTGTCATTTTACACATCTGAGAAAACCTTACGTGCAGCATTTGAAGGCTTTGGTGAGCTTGTTGAAGGTATTTTTGCATTTCCATGGTCATAAATAAGGTGTTTCAATTCCTTAGCCAGGCCTAACCCCTCCAAAAATCATTAGTAAGGGTATGCTCATGCTGATGCACTGCTTTCTCAACAATTAAAATTATAATGGACAAAATTTCCAAAAGATCCAAAGGTTATGCATTTATAGAATACACTACGGAGGAGACTGCTAGTGCAGCACTCAAAAAGATGAATGGCAAGGTAAGTTTGCATGCATCTTCCTCCTGAAAAATATTTCTCTTGTGCTTAATGTTCAAACATGGGTTTGTTTTACTTCAACTTTGGTTCATAATTGTATATAAATCAAAGATAACACTCCGAATAAGAGAAAGGGTATGCTCTACGATTTTGTTTCTGGTGCTTACAGATTATTAATGGCTGGATGATTGTTGTTGACGTTGCCAAGACTAATCCACCAAGATACAGCATCGGCCGCCCCATATAGGAATTTTGACAAGAGGGAGAGAACACTGATCCACTGTCTTTAAGGTCAAACAAGAGTTTCAGGCTACTGCTCTCAAGGGGTTGGAGTATTCTGACAAGAGAGAGAACACTGATCCACCTAAATTTTCTTCATTGAGGACCTGCAAGAGCCTTTTTCAGCTCCAATTTTTCTTTTGGTGAAGCACTGGCGGTTCATAATTCACATTGAGTTTTTATTCATTAATATTTTATGGTTCTCTCTCTATCTCTAATAGCACAAACTTTTTTTTTTTTTTTTTGGATAACGCTAATAGCAGAAACTTAGTAGTCTAAGCTTCTATCATGTGGCATGCTCTTTGAAAGGGGAATTGGATTCACTCTTTCCTCAAAGTTTCATGTTAGCATTACATAATACATAATACATTTATTTATTTAGTACATTTAATACTTTAATTTTGAAGAATGTATTAATTATTCAATTTACCATTTAATTTGATATTCACCAAAGCATCAAATTAAATATCTTTTAAGTCGGGAAGTGTCTGTTTTGCAATGCATGCAATGGTTTTTTCTTCAAGCTTTTTAGCTTACTTTCTTATGTCTAGTTCTTTAAAGTCTCAGTTTTTAGGTACAACTATAAGGTACAATTATATTTTAAACCATTTTTAGCAAATAAGCAAATCAACTTTTAGCAAAAAGCTACATCCAAATGCAATCCAATAGATTCTTAAACCAATTTTAATATACTTTTTTATTGGAATGTTACATTACATACACATTCAATGGAGCATTAAAAATGGCATGTCTTATATTTTTTGGGGATTAAAAAAATATTATATTTTACAGATGAAAATTGAATTTGAACCAAATTTTAGAGATTGAAAATTTAGAGATCAAATATCTAATTTTAAAAAATAGAAAAGCCATATCGATGTTTTGTTAGTTACCAAAGCAATCAATATAACGGAAAGGGAATGGAATGACCAACTCTGTACATTTTAATTTGCGTTAGGATCTAAATTAAAACTTAGACCAAATTTTAAGGACTAAACATTTACTTTTGCATTTAGAATTTTAGTTTCTTCCATTTTAATATACAAGATTAGTCACCAACACTTGGAATTCTACACGAATTAATATAGTACATCCAAAGCTTGTGCTTTATATTATTGAATACATTTTCTTATCATCGATGGATGGATACTAATACTTTTGTATGTTATTTAGACTTTTTTTGCTTCAAAAGGTAAGAAGATCTATATTCGACCCATTATTTATGGATGAGATTTACCGGATAAGGAATTATACCATCATTGCTGAAAGCAAATAATTAAATTAAAAAATAAATAGATAATAATAATTAATAAGAGTGAAAATATATAAGGGAGTTATAATTTATTATATTTAAAAATAAAAGGTCTAAAAAGGGAAAAGCACACTAGCATCACAAGCTGAAAGTTCATCAGTTATCTTTTCAAACAAAGGAAAAAACATAATTTTGGCTGCATGCCAATTATTAAAAGGATATGATGCATCCTGTAGCACAATGAATAACTTACAACCGCTTCACTTTCTTGTCCAAAATTCTTGGTCTATAAGTTGAAATGACCATGTCAATAAGAAGGCCAAATTGCATCCATGCGAATACGACAACTGGAACACCAGCTAGGCAAACAAGAGGAATGAGCATCCTTGATTTTCCGGGTAGAATAATGAAATGAGAAACACAAAAGGTTGTCATCATGAATGCTATGGATAAGATAAGGGTGGAAAGGCCTATTATCATCTTGTTGGGTAAGGATTTAAGGAAATCTTCATCTGCATAACGTGCTGTGAGGATGCCAATAAACATCAATAATGAAGTTGAGGCAGAAAGAAGAGATAGTGCATCAAAGATTATAAAGAGCATAAACAGCTTCTCGTTAAAGAACATTGGAAAGCCTGTATTTTGATTGTTACCACCTGGAACTGTAATTGCTGCGGCGAACATAATGGTAACAATCAAAGCACCTGCCACTGTACAAGAAGTTGCTGTCTCCTTCATCCATTTTTCTCCTTCTTTCACCAACTCTTTATGACTCTCCCTAAACAATTCTTGAGGTGTTTGACCTTTTTTGTTTTGTGCTTCTAAGAAGAAAGGTTGGACAACGCTCTCCACCTTCTGAATTTATCAAATAAAACCTCATAAGCAAATGTAAGATATAAATAGAATCAATTTGGTGATTGGGTTTTCATCAAAATTTGTTTTGTTGTTTGCATTGTTGTGTGTCATTTCTATGTTTATGGATTTTGGGTTTATTATCACAACTGGGTCCTAGTCATGTCAATGAATTGTGTAGTTGATTAATTTACACAATATACTTGTTATATATGTTATGAATCATAAAAAAAATGTTATTGATTTTCTACACGTACCAAACACTAGAAAACATTTTTCAACTCATTTTTAAGATTGCTACCAAACACAAGAAACATTGACAATTTTCCAAAAAATGATTTTTTTGAAAAAAAAAAAAAAAAAAAAAAAAAAACCAAAAATTTGTACATTTATTCAAATCATACTCCATTTTTTTAATTATTTCAAGAAATCAAATCTAAATTTGTATCTCTCAATTTTACACGTCATTGTTCTAATATATATTTTTAATTGTATTTAAATTATGTTCTATATTTAATCCCTAAATTGAAAAAAAAAATAATTTAATTTTTAAATCGTTGCAATTCCAATCTTCAATAAAATATCTATTAATTAAAAGTAATAGAAATTCACATAGATGTGACTAAAACCTATCTTAATACAAAAATTCCTTACATGTGAAATTATAAGACATTTGGTATACTATATGAGAATTGTGTAATTATACAATAATTAATCATTTAATTATTATCACCAATATTCACAATAATACTATATAATAAAAGTTGGATTGTAGAAGTCTTGGTTGTGCTAGGTATATATCTTCTATTTGCGGCAAGTGGCTATTCTTCTAAAGCCAAATGACTACTTTTAATTAAAAACTTTGGTAAATTACATAATTTCCCTATAGTTTGGGGTGATTTCATATTAAACCCTTAAAAAAAAAAATTCAAACCATGCATGAACTTTTTAAATAATTTTAATTCACACCTTCAATGATTATCTATTAATTAAAAGTAAACAAAATTCATATAGCTATGACTACAACCTATCCAAACACAAAAAAAATCTTTCCATGTGAAACCATAAGAGCTCTACTATACTATATGAGAATTTTTCAAATTATATAATAATCAACCATTTAATTATTGTCCCCAAAAAATTCAAAATAAAATAAAATATTTTATAAGCTCATGATCAAAACATATCATATCATACAATATAATAAAAGTTGAGTCCAACATGTTGATATTATATCAACCGAAAACCCTTTACTTCCTTTTGTTTTTTTCTCCGTCTATCATGTGATGCATATAGGTATATTAAAATAATTAATATAATCGTACTGAGTGAAACTCTATTGCAAAAGTTACAAAAGTTAAAAAACACTATTCTTATTATAATTATACTAACAAGAGTTTTTAATTTTTTTTTTAAGAGTTCCATTATTGATTTTATATTATTTTAAAAATCCACTATAATTTTTATTTTATTTTAACAAAAAAAGTTGGATTATACACATTGTGCTTACACTAGGTAACTTAATATAAGTATTACAAATTGTACAAGATAATTTTTTCATATGGCTTATTATAGGTACATTAAAATTACTTATATAATTTACTTTAAGTGAAACTCTATTATCAATTTTTTTTTTAAATAATACTACTTCTATTAAAATTCAATTATTAAAATTTTCAAGATATTTAACAAAATTTTCGTTATTTAATTAAATTGAATTTATAATCTATCATAATATTTTGGTTTTATAAACCTTGGATTTACAAGATATGTATTTGTTATGTAACTTAAATTAATTTTCATTCTTTTATTTTTACTATCTATTTTATTATTCAATTTAATTATATTATTAAAAAAAATTCTATATATATAATTCTTTAGTTTGTAGAAAAGATAAGAAGTAACTAAATTAGAAGTTTTGTAGAGAGGACCAACCATATAATAACCAAGAGGGTAGCACCAATGTATTGGTTAGGAGATTTTATATATATATATATATATATATATATATATATATATATATAAAGAAGGATGAAGGTGCTGTTCCTTATTCTGTGTTTTAATATAGAAAAATTGTATGAAATAACTACTTTGTCCTATTTTCTTTCTTATTCTTCTTTTTTCCCTAAAAAAAAAAAAAAAAAAGTCAAATGGAGTTTTCAAACTAAGTGTCAGATAATTAATTAGAAGAGCATGAGAGAACTAAAAATAACTCTTTTTTGCTAAAAGAACTAAATATAACTGAGTACTGAAAGTACATCAAAATGATAAGAAGTGAGAGATGTTACCTTGAACCATTGTACTTCTCTTTGCATTAGAAACGCTGCACCTGGAACGGTATTACGTCTAGCAGAAGGTTCTAAAGTCGCTACCATATGTAATATGTTATTGCCATCCTTATTTTTTAAAAGTAATATTGTGTTCTTTAAAAGATGTTCGCATAAGAACTGAAATACTTCATTCTGACGATGTACAACGGCCAGCATAAATATGTTTGTTTCTGTAATTTCCCGGCACCACATAAGCCTATAATTTTCCTTCAGAACAGAAATAACAAACTCAACCTTCCCATTCTTGACAGCTTTGATAACGGCTCTATTAATAGAAAGTCCTCGAATACTTGGTTTTCGTAAACTTTGGCACATGAGACGTAGAAGTTTTTCGGATTGGCGATGAAGCAACTTCAATTCATATATTTCATTGATTCCTGATTCCATAATTAAAACAAATTAGTACAGACAAATAGATAGGTGAGGAAAAAGCATTGCTTTAAAAACCAGACTAGAGAGAGAACCGAAAAGGGTAATGGTTCCCATATCACTGGTCTGACTGGGATTGGATCGGTGGTCGAACCGGTGACGTCATAAATAATTTAATTAATAATTTTTAAATTATATAAATAATTAAATAAAATATAATAAAAACTTCAAATATATCCAAAATGTGTAAACAATTTTAAATTGATTTTTCATACTTTATAATATTAGAAATAAAATATATATATATATATATATAAACAAATAAATCAATATTACCAAGTTAATAATGTAACAAAAAGGCATCTTTTATTTAAAAACATAAGTTGATTTTTCATACTTTATAATATTAATAAATTAATATTACCAAGTTAATAATGTAACAAAAAGGTATCTTTTATTCAAAAACATACGCAGACTTAGTGATATACTAGATTTATATATATATATATATATATTAATATATATTAAGAAAAAAAAGACTATCTTTGATTTAAAAACACAAGTAACAATAATGTAAGCTCCACTTTTGCCTTTTTTTTTAGTAATAATTTAATCTCCATTTATTACCCCACAACTCTCCATTTTATTTCAAATGGAGAGGATCCTATTCCTTGAAACTCACCCACCCACTGTTTTACCTCCAGACTTTCCAAATACCACCAGTTTTTAATCCATCAAATCCTTTTCTTTTTCTTTTCATTTTCCTCCCATCATCTCACTTCTCTCCCTCTCTCTCTCTCTTTATCAAACTCAGTTCCTCCTCAGCATTCAAACCCAGTCCTCCTTCCGTCAATCCAACAGGGATTAAGCCAAAAACACACAAAAAATCCATCTTGCTTCTTCCTTTGCACTCCCATTTCACGTTGCTTCTCCCACAGATTTGATATTTCCCAAATTTAATTTTACCCATAGATCTGAGAAAGAACATGGCGTCAGCGTGAGAATGAGATGTTTGGTTAACCTGGTTAAGGAACAAAGCAAAAAAGTGGTGTAATTTTGGCCCTTTGATAAACAAAATGGTGTAGTTTGGAAAAAATTTTGGACTTCAAAATAGTGAGCTTTGGAAATCTTGGAACCGGACCATAACCAGTTCAACCTTCCAGTTTGTGGTTTACACGGTTGAACCGCCGAATTCCATTTTTTTATCACTTTTTTCAGATTTTTGATTTTTTAAGAAAACCGGACCGGATCAAACATCGGTCCCCGGTTGAACCGACCGAATCAGCCGTTTCAGTCCGATTTTAAAAACCATGTGAAAAAGGAATAAACAGAACAAAATGAATATTTTTTTTTTCTAATTAAAGTTCTTTATTTAAAAAACAAAAATATTACAAAAAAGACCTTACACAAAGGGCAACAAATAACCCTACATAGAAGGTAGAGGAAAACCCTACAACGAGGGAAGTACAAACACCCTACAACGAGGGTAGCACAATGCAAATACAGAAACAAAACTATAACATAGAAACATACAGGAAAATAAACACAACATAAGAAACAAATACAACAGAAAACACAAGCCTTGACAATAATCCAGTATTTGAGAAAAGCCGCAGCAACTAGGAATGTCCGGTACGCCAGCAAGCTTGACATCAAGGTCGCATCTGAGCAAATATTTTTTTAACAAATAAATTGTTAACAAGGGGTTGAATCGGATTGTCCATGGCATCAGATGCCATACAATTCGGATTTTAGGGCTTTCCAAATGGATGAGCTTTAACAGATCCACATCCAAATTGGGGTAGATGAGAACAACTCGAGATGGACAGATTCTCCAAACCCACTACCAACAAAACATCCAGGGCCACTGAAAGTCTTGCTGTTTACCGAAAGATTCCAAACTTGTTTTCAAAAGATAGAGGGCACCGGAGTCTTGAGCCACCCTGTAGCTTTGGTGAACACCAAAAATACCCGCACAAAAAATGGAGTGTGGAACGAAAGTAAAAGAGGGGGGAGAAGATCTGTGGCTTGTGCAGCAGCATGGAGATCAAGAAGAAAGGGACAAAGTAAGGAGGAGGGAGGTTGCGGCTAGTGGAGAGAAGGAAAGAAAGGGGGATGGAGGGGGTGGCTAGGCAGGAACATTCTAGAACAAAATGAATACGAAAGAAATAGTTGAACGCAATCAATCATTAACATATGCAATGAATTGACTATGTAGCATACCTAAGGGTTTAAGGAGATTTGAAACAAATCCACAAGCTGCAAATTCAAAAAAAAAAAAATTCAAATTCGATCGGTTACTTAAAAACAGTGGAGATTTATTGTAATAGAGACTAATAATAAAGTATTTTATTAGCTTTGTTTATAGGTTGGTTAGCTTCTTCAACACCATTCTTCTAATATCATCCATGGGAAATATCTTTCCTCCTCTTTTTGAAATTCTTAAGCATGACTTACCCAAAAAACAAAAAAAAAAAAGGAATAAGCAAGCAAAATGAATGCGACAGAAATAGTTGAAGATAATCAATCATTAAAATATGCAATGAATTGACTATGTAGCATATGTAAGGGTTTAAGGAGATTTGAAACAAATCCACGAATTGCAAAATAAATAAATCAAATTCGATTACTTAAAAATTAAATAAAGTGGAGAGTTATTGTAATAGAGACTAATAATAAAGTGTTTTATTGACTAAAGTGCACTTTTGACCCCCTAACTTAAGCGGTGTTTTCATTTTGGCCCTCTAACTTCAAAAGTTTTCATTCGGGTCTCATAGGTTTGAGTAGTTTTCAAAAAAGCCCTTCCGTCCAACTCTGTTACCAAGATTCCATTAAATGCCATATAAGCCATCAAAGTCTGCATTTTTTATTGATATTTAATTCAATTCATAATTTTTTAATTAAAAATTAATCAAATTTTTTAATTAAAAAATCCAAAAAATATTTAAAAATAAAATAAAATTACAAATATTTTTCTTTTATGGAATTGATTTGAGGAAGAGTATAAAATTTGATTTGGTAAAAAAAAAAAAATTTAGAAAATCACATTCCCATAAAATAAAACTAATGTGCAATTTTGTGTAAGAACCAAATCTCATCCCTCTCTCTCTCTCTCCCCAATCCCCACATTCAATCTCAAACTAGAGAATCAATCAAACTTAGAAAATCACAAACCCAAAAAATGACCACTATAGAACCCAGAATTTTCACAACCTCATAAAATCAGAATTAGTGAAATAATTTTTTTTTCTTCTTCTTTTCTCATTCACTATTTCTTGAGAAACAAACACCAAAAGATACCTTTGCTCAACCACAAAAACTAAACAAAAAAAATCCAAAAACCAAAACAAAAATCTAATTGAATCATAGCCACCTATCTACATGAATCACAACATCATCACTGCAAAAACCCATTCCTCATGAACACACACACACACACACACACACACACACACACACACAAAAAAACCATCTATGCACTCATCAAATCCATTCAAAAACCATTAAATCTCCACCGAACCACAAGCTAGACCCATCTTCATTGATTTACATTGAACCACAACATACTACATATGAACAAAAAAAAAAAAAAACCTAGAGAGAGACCCTCACCGTCGTTGGTGTGATTTACATTAAACCACAACATACTACATATGAACAGAAAAAAAAAAAAAACCTAGCGAGAGAGCCTCACCGTCGTTGGTGACACCCAAGCCCTTTTGCTCATGATTTCGCTGAAAGGCCCAAGCCTTTCCATTAATGGCCGCCTCGATCATGGTAATGGACCTAAAATCATCTTCAAAGCCACCGCCTTCATTCCTGTGCACAAGATCTGATCTGCAAGGCGCCTTCTTTTATTTACTCTCTCTCTTCTCTCGTAAACAATTTCTCTGGCATCTCTCTCCTCATCAGAAATTCTGATGAGAATCAACAAGCACTATTAAAGGATCCATTGCATGTTCCAGTTGGGCCAATTACTAGAGCAAGATCCAAGAAGATCAAAGAAGCACTTAATGG
>BKZX01025403.1:12860-28734 GCA_014362285.1 Fagus crenata | reverse complement strand
CTTTCCATAACCAAAATTTCCTTATCTATTTCAGTCTATTATTGGCTACTAATGTTAGACACTATTAGTCTTAATTTTAGGCCCTTAATTTTAGTCTTTTAGAACCAAATTCGTTTCTCTTTATTGTATGGGCATCTAGGGTTGAAAACAGGTTATAAATAGCCTCCACTCTTTGTAATAAGGTATTATTGAATCTGAATACAAAGAAAAACGTGAGGTTTGTTTCTTCTATTAGTTCTTCAGTGAACTTGTGAACTTATCAAGGATTCTTCCTTGTGGTGTTCAAATTTTATACTTTCGGTTCATGATTCTTTCATAATCATTGGGTCGGGATCTGTTATCTTTATACTTTCAATTCGCGTTTCATTTATAAACGTTCGGTTGGGGTGTTCTATCAAAACTCTGATTTTAGCTTTCTTGGGCAAGTAATCCAATATTGTTTGCTGGGTCTCAAAGCGTGTTTGTTGAGGATCGCATCAGAAGAAGAAGGAAGAGGGAAAAAGGGCTGGTTAGGTCAAAAGAGAGAAAAAAAAAATATATATATATATATATAAAAAGCCAAAAAAGTATTCCGGCCGGATTACATATACCGGCCGAAACAGACCGAAATTTTGGCCGAGGTGGAACATAGGGGTGCCTCGTACCGGTTTGTATGCCGGTACGAGATTTTTCATCCGTTCCAGTCGGAACAGAACGGAACATACAACATTGGTTCGTACACATTTATTGCTCAACTTGGATTGCATCGAACCTACTACCCTTCTAATCTTAGGTTGATAATTAAGCAATAGGAGGCCAATCACACATGTAAATCTTATGATTGGTGGGGACTCACAGATCCATCACACATCACCACACATAATAAAACCGCCATGTGGTCTAACCAAAAAAGGCTCCAATAAAAGTTACATAGTGCTAAACTTCGTGGCCGGTTTAAACTAATTAGAACTCAACATTTTTTAAATAAACAACCCAACACTAAAAAAATTCCAACTAAATTAGGCTTGATCTTCTCTAAACATATTCTATTTAAATTAGGTATGTTTTTGTTTACAAATTCTCTAATTTGACTTTTTATAAATATTTCCTATCAAGCTTTCTCCTGTTGTGCATAGTTTAACAACTAGTTATTATTTATCACGTGAGACAAAATAAAATTTCCCTAAATATGATTTCATTGTGACACAAAAAAAATCGTAAGGAAAGAGGGTTTAGATAGCAACGTACCTGATGTGATATTTCTTGCTTGACCTTTTTTTCCCTTTTCTAACTCTTTGATGCTTATAGGAATTTCATCAGTGGCATCAACCGATGGAACGGGTATACCTTGCAATAGAATTGGCCACCAATTTGAAGTAAAACACTAGGTATTTATATAATCCATGTCTACATACTAAAATAAAATGAAAAGTTAAAGACTTCATTTAACTTTTTACTTTAATTTCTAATTTTGACAAGCAAGGTTTTGAAAGCTCAAAGTTTTTCATATCATAATTCTAATATAGAATTTTCAATTTGATTTTTAGAGTTGTAAACTATTTTTTTAAACTAATTAGAACTCACCCTTTTTTTTTTTAAACAACCCAACACTATACAAATTCCAATTAAATTATTTTTTATCTTCTTTAAATGAATTCTAATTAAATTTGATATGCTATTTTCGACAAATTGTCTAATAGGACTTTTTTTAAAAAAAATTAATTAAATACGTATAATATACAAATATGTTTGGCTAAAATATTCTTTTTCCCCTAAATTTTACATGAATTTAGTTTTTTGTCCTTAAACCTTTTTTCATCCCTAACTATTAAAAATATTATACTTTATGTACTTAAAATTTTAAAAATATATATTTCCATCCCTAAACTATTGAAAAAGTTGAATTTCATCCCTATTTTTTCCCTTAAACTACTGAAAAACTCTTTAGAATGTTTAGGAACAAAAATTGAACTTTTTTAAAATTTAAAGATGAATTTTTTTTTTTGTAAACTTTAGATACAAAAACAATATTAAAACAATATTTTTTGTTGAACTGTATCATGCATTGCATAGAATACAAAGTAAAATTCAAAGATTTTAGATTTTTTATTACGTTCTTCAAATATTGTTACATAATCTTTTAAATGCTCATGGTTTTCTATGTCAGAATTATATTTTGGAGTTAAAAAACATGGTAACATTGTTATATGTTATTTGAAAAAAAAAATTAAAACCAATTGTTGTACTAGACTAAAGCAACTCTAACATCAATAAATTATGAGTAAATTACATTTGATATTCTTAAAAAAACAATCTATTTAAACTACATATCATTTTTTGTAAAAGTTGTCTAATTTGATTTTTTTATTAATACTTATTAATTAAATATATATCATCTATGAATATTTTTTTTTGTTAACTTTCCTGTGCAATCACCTAAGTTAGCTACAAGTCTACGTAATTTATATAATAATATAATTTGTTAGAGGTCATAGATGTTTTGGCAAATCATAATATCAAAGTATATCAAATTTCGGTTGTATCAATATAATTATGTTAAGTTTGAGTTTAGTTCAAAGGCTGCTCAAAGATGATGAGTTTGAAAGATCAAGATCTTTTGCTCATTTATTTTACACCATAACTATATAGTTTTGCATGAAACATGTTTCAATGGAAAGGAGATATTTGTGGCTTCAAAATTGACACAAATTTGACCCTATTTGGATTTGAAATGAGTTAGATATGATCTTTTGAAATTGGCACAACAGTGTTATCTTTGAGAGTTTGTTATACCTTCGCTAGACGCTTGCTGGAGTGAAGTTGAAGCAAACAATAAAATGAATTTGAAAGCCTAACAACTTAACCTAATGATTTCCAATATAAAGAGAGCCATTGTTGCACAAATTAAGAGAATAAAGGTTGTTGTATCAAGATTAAGCTAAGAGAAAACCTTCTTGAGCATAAACAATTCTAAATTCCTCTTCTTAATTAGAGTGTTTCTTTTTGTGAGATATTTTTTAGAATTCCCCATTGTGCCTAAACCTTTTATTACTTGAAACCATAGAGTTAGTTTGTCAACAGTAAGTCGCTATTGTTTCTATTCGAAGTTTCAAATTGTGGACGAGATTCATTCATGGAGATTCAATAGGTTATTGGGCCACTACAGTTGAAAGGTAAATGTGGCATTTGCATAGGTTACAATAGAAAGTCTAATTGTGCAAAGATTTTGTATATAGACTATTGTAACTATTTCTTCTTGTGAATTTTCCATGAGATTGGATCCCTAGAGTGATTTTTATATTGATAATTAAGTTTTCCATTAGCTTTCCCTTTCGTCACATTTTAATGTTTTCTGTTATTGCTTTTGATTTGGTGATTTCTTATTAGTTACTTATTGAATTAATCCACATATTCTGCTGCATATGTTTTAGGGGTCAAAATAAAATTTTTCACTATATCCATTATTAATAGATCCGTAATTTTCCATCTGGCCCCCAAAATCTATAAAATGACAAAAATACGGCCCCCAAAATCTATAAAATGACAAAAATACTTCATGAATGTACAAAATGACAAAAATACCCATAAAACCTCATAAGTGTATTGAAATACCGCTAAAACCTCCAAAATAGGAAGAATATCCCCAAAATGGAATTTCAAGAAATATAATGTACTAAGAGTCCTTGTGAAACTTGGACTCCATAGGCATAGAGGATTGCAAATGGAATATCTATTGTGTTGGGAGACTTTCGGTTATTGAGATTAGAGCTCTGACTATTATGAAGGAAATTTTATAGGATTTTTATTAAATTAGATTTGATTTTTTTTAAGAATTATCACAAACTAAACAAAGAAATATACTTGGGTTAGATAAATTTGATAGTATATATATATACATATATATAAAAATACGTAGTTGTCTCACGCTCTCTAGGCCCTAGTTGGATTTGGGACGTGATAGAAGAAATTATGAGATTAAAAGAGATGTTCTAACTTCTAAGACATGGTTGCTGGCAAAATTGGGCCTACAAGATTTAGAGTTGAAGCATATGAAGTCATTATGCATGGGATAAAATATTTGAATCAATTTTTAATAATTAGTGCAACTTCTTTTTATTTTAATTATTTATTTTTTGAAGAAATAAATCTACTTTTTTCTAAATATTGTGGCAATATGAACTTTGTTTTATTTCAACTTGCAAGAAAAATACGCTGACATTGATTACCTTGGGACTGTAGACTACAATATTCATTCATCATCTATTATAGATTTTACTTTGAATTGTGAATCTAAATAAAAGAAAAAATCTTTATGAGGTTAAAAAAAAAATTCTTAAGGAAAAGCATTTGTTTCCCATTGTTATAAGTTTAGATTTTTTCTATGTGAAAGTCAAGTGTATCGGCATACATTATGATAATAATTCATGTTATAAATTTGATGATGTCTTACTAGCTAAATAAATAAGATTATAAAATTTATATAAATAAAAATTTCGTGTATTACATAGGTTCCAAGCTAGTTTTAAATTAAATCGATCCATCAAAGGTTTGTGTAAAATAGCATAATAATTGTATGGAAAGTAAGAGATAAGAGAGTGATACTCACTGTCGTAGATCCATTGTTTCCAAAATATAAGCTGATTTCCACTTGGATATGCAAAAGATACGCTAGCTAATGCCAACAAAGGGGTTTGGCTGTTGACATCTAGAGCCAAAGCCAATGTAGGGTAACGTTGGAGCAAATCCAAAGCCAAATCTATTGAGTCACAAATAGAAGCAATTAATTAAAAGAAAGGGAATTACAGGGAAGATTTAAAAGAATATAAATAACAACGAATGTATAGTCAAATCTAATTAAAGTTGTTACCAAAAGCTTTGGCATAAATGCACTGGGTAATAAATGTAGCACCATCGATGCCCTTTCCTGGCATTAGATCTTCCTTAGGAGTTTCATCATAGAGATGGTGAACCATGTCTATTGCATTGGGGTTATTCATGATAGCCAACACAACTGGAATGAGTTTATAATTGCAATTTCTAATGCTAAGTAAGGTCCCGCACTTTCCAATTATACATTTTGCCATCTCGATGCTTCCAATTTGAGCACACAAACCAAGAACCGTAAGACCAGGCTTATTTTTTATTTTTAAGTTTTCTTCCGACAATTTTTTCACCAACTCTTCCACAATATTCAAATGTCCACTATAGACAGCAATGTGCAGAGCCGTATCTCCATGACTTGAAATTTTTGCACTCACTGCCTCTGGATGGGAACTAAGGAACTGATTAGCATAGTCCCAATTACCTTCAGAGACATTCGTAAGAAAGGATTCATATTGGCTAAAGTCCTCCATATCTATCAAGTCCTCATATTGGCTGAAGTCCTCCATATCTGTCAAGTTTTCATACTTTTATTATACAAATCAAAAGACTTGGAGTATATAACAGAAATTACAAGATAATCATTCATTTAGATCTCAGTATTGACTAAACCAATAATATTACTTGCACATGAGTCGTGCCCCGAAGTGTATTTTCCAAATAGATGAGAGAGATGGCTTACTTTTAGGCTTGTACATTTCTGCCAAATGTTCCCAAGCATTTTTGGCCGTACTAAGATTCTCGATCATAGAAAATTTTTTGCACTCGGACCATTCGAAGATCAAATATAAAGCCAAGGCATTCTTTTTGCTCCAATCCGGACAAGCAATTTCATCGTATTCTGGTGTAGGAGGTTCGGTGGCTGCTTCAATAACGTCCCAAAGATTGTGTTCCATCAAATAGGCTCTCATTGGAACGCTCCAAGCCACATAACTTTGTTCATCGAAAACTGAAAGAACAAAATCAATTTAATATATCATTCTCACATACGAAATTGGGACTATGTGAAGATGCTATCAATCTCCTAAAATACCCTAATGGTGTAGACTATATTATATTTCAGCGATTGTTGGTCTACGTTTTTTGTTAAAGGTGGCTGCAACGACATATAGTTCAGGATGAAAGCTACAGTTAACAGTTGCTTGCCATGGCTTGAAGTAGTTAGATCAAGCTCTCCAGGTGGACCAGGTGTCATCATGTTATTAGCTTATTTGATTCATTAGTGGAGTCAGTTATCACTGTAACAGAATTATAAGTTAGTTGGTTAATTCGTTATTATTTCCCACAAAAGTAGTTGTAGTGTTAGTCTACTGTATAAATAGATTGCAAGCTAAATTTTGAGCAATCAAAGAGATAACCGATATTTTCTCTCTGTTTAATCTCAAATTCCTCTATTCTCATAATCTACATATATTTATCTTATCTTTCTCTTCTTTTTTCTTTTTCTTTTTTCGATGAATTACCTGATCTTAGCTTCTCCTCATAGATTTGATTATGAAAATCTACTATACTTTAGCAGCAAGAGACTTTATGCATTTTCTTCACCTAATTAACTTTAACATGTGATTTGGAAGATTTAAGTGAAAGAACAAGCTAAAAAAAGGGATAGAGAGAGATACCTGAGTATATACTTTTGGGTTTGCGGAGGCTGCATATTTCTTTCAAAGTTTCCCAAGCAATTTTGGCCGAAGTAATCCACCCAATCATAAAACATTGGCGGGGATCGCATGAAATCTGAATAACGTGTAAAGCCATGGCATTCTTCTTGGTCCAAGCCTTAGAAGCAGCTTCGTCATTTTCTTGTTTACAAGGTTCCTTGGTTGCTTCAACAATGTTCCAAAGATCTTGAGCGATCAAATAGGTTCTCATTTGCACACTCCAAACGAAATAATTGCTTATGAGAAGAACTTCACTAACAGCTGCACTTGTTTCCATGTTTAATCTGTGAATATATTGTGCAGGAGCATTAATAAAAGGAAGATCAGTTATATGATCAATGATAGTTCCTTGATTGACTTTGCTAAGCTATACTTGCATACTGCTAACTAACGTTTAAGCATTTGGTACTCCTTAATAAAATATTTACTGAAGAAAAAAAACAAAAAAAACAAAACGAACATGTTAAGAGTTATATAGATGTCCTTATGGGTGATAGAAGAAAGAAGATTAAAAAAAAAAATCTAAGAACTATGAAAAGATGTCGCTTCGAAAATGCTATCAACTAAAATATATTTTTTTTTTTTTGGGTTTGTTAATTAACTAAAATATGATTCTTAAAAAAGCAGCCCATAGCTACGATTTGAAAACATGGTTCTTTGTGGTTTTTAAAACGCAATTTTGGACAAGTCGCAAAATCAAACGAACAAAACTATGTGATTTCAGCTAAAATCGTGTGTTTCTCCCTTGAAACGGCGGAGCAAAATGAGCTCTTTATATGATATTGATCCTCCTTTGAGTTGTTATAATTCTAGAGATTCAGATGGTAGTAAGGTGGAATCTTCGAGGGCCTACCCGATCCAGCGATCCAGCTCCATCCTATTATAAATGCATAAAAGGTTTGACATGCTTTTGCAGTTTGCATGGAGTTAAATTGGATCCCAAATTATTCCATACGTAAAAAAAAAAATTAATAGGAATAACAAAAAAGAATTTACATATTTTTACCCATACTTGATCCTGACCCGACCCAGTCAGATCAAACCCAAATTCGATTCGTTCTTCGAGCCTCCGTTGTAAAATCTAGATTTAACTTTTTTTATTGACTCATTTCCAATGTATGTTTGTATACTATATTTATATTAGATTTTCTACATTGTAGATGAAAATATGAATGACATTACTCATCAACTTGACGTACAAATCTCAAACATAAATATTTTATGTATCAGATGTATTACTAACATTGAGTAGTTTTTTAATTCGTAACTTTATTATATATTTTTTCTTAATTTTTTACCTTTTTTATTTTTATTTTTTATTTTACCTAAATTTCTATATTTTATTCTTAAAGATATAAGCTTGGATTAACATTTTAAAATTATTTGTTTATGTATAACTTTATAAAACCTCCGTTTTTTAAGTAGAATTATACTTTTTCCATCTTTATGCAAATAAGTTTTCAACATATAAGTAAATAAGTTTTCAGCAAAAACTAATCCAAATCCACACTAAATTATTTTTTTAGGTAACTTAACTTTATTATATGTTTCTTGTATAACATTTATAAACACTTTCTTTTCTTTTTATGTAAAATTATTGGACTAGTAAATTGTTAGAATGTTTTTTTTTTTTTTTTTCTTTTTATAAACTAATCCAAATCTACACTTAATTACAATGTATTATTTAACTTTATTCTTGAATGTTTTCTTTATTCTTTTATTTGCATTGAAAGAAATATCAAAAATAATTTAGAAAGTATGTTAAAGTTTTTGTGATACATATGATACATATATATACAGGTCATACTAGGTTAATTTGATCTGTCAAAAGGCCGGATAAGGGTCATGAAAAACTTCCTTTAGTTTGATAAGTTTCCAACCCAAATTTGACCGATTTAAACCTAAACCTGTCCAACCTGACCCATTTTCAAGGTTATGAGTTGAAATGGTATAATCCTTGGATCTCAACTTTATAGCTCGCACTACACTGATTTTTGTTGTTGTAATTGTTGTTGTTGACTAATAAAAAAAAAAAGTTGTTGAAGAAACTCCACATTGTTAAACTAAAAAACCAAAAAAATTAAAATACCTTTTTCTTTTATACGTGTTCATATATAGACGTGACTTTGTGCTTCTCTTGATAAAAAGTGAAGAAATACACAATTTTAGAAGTTTGGACAAAGGATCGTCAAAGATATTGTTTGATTAATAATATAATGAAAATGTTTCATATATAGCCAAACCATAGAGGCAAACAATCCAGATTCCCATTATTTATTTTTGGGAAAAATGATATACCCATGGTTTTAAAAATCGGACCGGAGAGAGAACCGGAATAGGAAGTGATTCCCGTATCACTAGTCCAACTGGTGATTGAACCAATGACGTCATAAATAATTTAATTAATATTTTTTAAATTATATAACTAATAAAATATATATAACAAATTCTAAATAATAATATTTAATTAAAAATATATATATATATATTACAAATTTTAAAACTTTTAAATGAGTTTTCACATCTTATATTTAGAAAAAAATAAAAATGTAACTAAACATACTAAAATTACAAATAATCATATTTAAATCATAGAATAACGTTTTTATGTTTATTGGATAACATCATAAGTCAAAAATAGTATTTTCTTGGATTTATGGTAGGAACTTTCTTTATTTAACTTATTTGAAGATTTAAAAACTATGTATTAATTTGAAATTTGAATGCTCTAATTTAAATTTTAGGTATTCAAATTTTAATATGTTAATTAGTTTTGTATTTTGATGTAGTTAAAAATAATATTTGCTATTTGAAGATTTGTTGTTTTTCCAATGTGGGACTTGTTGTCTTGTGAGAAAACTTCTTCATTGTCCCACATTGGAAAAATAGAAGAGAATGATACACTTTCTCCTCTATAAATACTACACTTTACCAAGAATTTTAAATATGAAGGTGGGCTATATTAATTTGTGGGCTTACTATTCATTAATTAAATTAAATGTTGGGTTGCCTTGTGTGAGCCAAACATTTAATATTGGATTGCCTTTTGTGTGAGGCAAACATTTATTATTAGGTTAACTTTTATGTAGACCTAACATATAAGTATTATTTTTTAAATAAAAATTTTTAGTATGAAAAAAGAGGTAAAACTGGTTGGACCGGTCTGGATTCCGATTTTGCCGATTGAATCGACGGTTCTCGATTTTTCATCACTTTTTCTCAATTCCCGAATTTTTAAGAGAACCGGACCGGATTGGGCACCGGTCCCCGATTGAATTGGTTGAACTGGTTGATCTGATCCAGTTTTTAAAACCATGGATATACCTAGAGATGGTTTCAAATTAAACCTCATATTTTATCAATTTTGAATTAAACACTATATATTTAAAATCATTTCAATTCAAGTTATAAAATTATTTTCTATTAGATTTCACATGCTCTAATGTTGTGTCAAGTATCCCTTCAATTCAAAACTATTTCTAGCTTATTTCAAGTATTTCAAGACTATTTAAATCACTTCTTAAATATTTAAGATTACTTCTAAACCATTTGAAACTAATCTAATTTATATATATATATATATATATATATAGATAACTTATTATTAATTCAAGTATAAACTTAAATGAAAAATTTACCATGTTTAAGAAATTGGTGGTTCCTTTTCAATATTTTTATAAAACTCAGTAACTTATTTTTTAATAACAAAATTGCATTAAGAAGTTAAAACTAAGTATATAAATAGTTTAACAATATACCTCCTTCTTCTTCTTTCTGTTCTTCCATTTTTACTAAAATTTTATAGTCAATAATGAACAATTTGCATATCATATCCTTACAAGTTTCTTCAAGAGTTGACAAAATTTTAAAATGAAAATCGATAATACTAAACTTATGAGTGATAAACATCTAAAAATGTTTATTCATTAATGCGTCCGAGCATATGTATATAGGGTGTTACAAGTTAACATGTGCTAAACGTTAATAGAATTCATTGTATCGATTAAAAATTTACTTATTTTTATAGAAACAATACGATTTGAATCTATGATATCCACTTTATAATGATTAATTTTTTTATTTTTTATTATCAAGTCAAGACACCAATTTATTTAAACTCATGTTACTTGTTCAACAACAAAAGGCTTTATCAAATAAGCAGGCTTTATCAAATAAGCAGGCTTTATCAAATAAGCTAATTGGAACTCACTTTAAAAATTCACGTTAAAAATCAAGAACTATGTATCTAAATAAATAAAAAAAACTACCTTGTTTTCTTATTAAAATAGAAAAATCAAGGACTAGCAATTTACATATAAATGATATTGTTAAAAGTTTTTTTTAAATAGTTGACAAGAATTTAAAAATGAAAATCGATGGTATTAAAGTTGTAGGAATGTTTCATATGTGTAATTGTAGTTATTGTTAAATGCTTTAGTAATAAAATAAATAAATAAAAGTTATTGTTAAATGCATGTACCCATATATATGCAGGCGAGCTAGTAATAATAAGTCAGCACACGAACCTGAACCGCTCAGCTGAGTTCTTGCTCCAAGCGGACTGGATGGAGTGTGGTCAACAAATTATTTTTCTGGCCAACCAAAAGATAAAATGGGAGAACTGTGGTTATAAAAAACCAACTAGAACTTTGGGAAGAGGCCAAATGTGGCTGACATAATATCTTCATTAGTGGTCACATACGGAAATAATACAGAAAATATCACTGAAGTAAATTGCTGGGTCTGTGTCACTCTATAAGATTAAATGATGTCAAATTGCTCTTTTTAGAGTGTACTTTTTTTTTAGGTCACTCCTTTAAAATGAAGATAAAAAGTCCTAACTAACTTAATTTAAATATGTGTGTAAGGGTTCGAATCCACTCCTTTAAAGAAGAACGAGATCAAGTGGGAAGAGGGACGTTACTGGATGGGCTATTGCCTAATGGATTTTTTAGAGTGTATTTGATAGAGTGGAAAAATGACGATAGAAAATGATAGAAAGAAGATGAATTTTTTTTTTTGTCCTTGTTTAATAGAATAAAAAATTGAAAGATAAGTTAAAATGAGACATGATTATTTTCTATCTAAACCCACAATTTTTAATCTTCTCAAAGTGGGAAGAAAATAAGATAGAATATGTCTTACATAGTGATTTACCAATCTTATCTCTCTAATTTATTAAAATAATTGCTTTCACTGATACAAGGATATAATAAGAATTTAAGACAAGATTCTTTATTTTCATTTCACTTTTCTATCAATTAGAACGGAAAATATTAATCTCTTCTTTCCTTGTTCTTATTTTATTTTCTTTCCTCTCAACGTTTCTATCCTTCCTATGAACAAAACAATAATGTTAGATAAGAGATCTAAAAAAAATGAAATTTTTTTGGGTCGACAAACACACACTTAATCTAGAAAAGACCACAATTTAAATTGCAATTCAAACATCACATTCTTTAATTAAGCTATCTCAACGCTCTTACTTGCAAAGATATAAATATTAAATTTAGCAAAAATTTAAAGACTAAAGTCAACTTTTAGCCCCTTAACTTTTGGGGGTGTTTTCATTTTGGCCCCCTAACTTTGAAAGTTTTTATTTTGGCCCTTTACGTTTGAGTCGTTTTCAAATGAGTCTTTCCATCCATCTCTATTACTCTAATTTTGCCACCTCAACCAATTTTTTAAGTATTATTTAATTCAGCTCAAACATTTTTTTAATATTACTTATTTATTTTTATTTAACAATAAAATAATATTAATGAAATACTTTTTCTTTTCTTTTCTCTTTCTAGTTTACACAACAAGAAAAACCCAATATTCAAAGTAATCATTCAGTCTAAATAATTTAGAGTCAAAATTTTCTCCAGCATCCCTAAAAGGACAAACGGTTCTTGTGATTAGTTGGAAAACGATCATAAAGGCCAAAAGGATAACTTCTTGAAAAAAACCTAAATGCCCCACTCAACTAAGGGATACGCAAACTATCAACTGAAGGTTCCTTAAACAAGTTATTGCTTTGGGAAATGAAAGTTTGGAGCTTTAAATTCTTGAAAATAAAACTAAATGACCTATACGAAATAGGATAAACTTTGAAGTTTATAAAATGGGCAATCTAGAGGATCGATTTGAAGAGGCACTCTTTCTGTAAAACATTTCCGATTGACAAACACATTCTTTGACCAATTGAATATTACCCCCACACCCTAAAAATTCTATTTTTTAAATACAAGAAATAAACCACAAAACTACTTCGCATAATTACCAAAAACTAGAGTCTCATCAAAGGACATCACCATTTCACAAGACCCCACCATCACTGTTAGTCTCGACCTCCCAAGACTCAATCAAACCCACCACCAAAAACTCCCCATCTTGATCTACTTGCTTTGAAAACTGTTGAGTTGATAGAACTAGAGTAACAGAGATGGATGGAAAGACTCATTTGAAAACGACTCAAACATAAAGGGCCAAAATGAAAACTTTCAAAGTTAGGGAGTCAAATTGAAAACACCCCCAAAGTTAGGGAGCCAAAAGTTGACTTTAGTCAAATTTAAATCATAGAAAGTTAAATTGTGGATTGAGTTTTTATACCATAGTAGAACGATCTCTGGGTCGTTGGGCGTTACAGCTACGAGCCCAAAATTGTCACAAACATGCTCAAGAAAGCAATTGAGGAATCTGATAATTGAATACCGTTTTTAAAAACTGTTACCAAAGAGACGAGACCTGAGATTTTGTTGTTGGACTTGAGTTTATTCGGTGCCCGTTTGGAATCCCATTTGAAAGGTAAAAAACACATTTTCAAAAAGCAAAACCCAAATTTTATGTTTGGTAAGAAAAAAAAAAACATTGTTTGTAAAATTTTAAGCCTTGAAAAATCACTTTTTGGAAATGAAACTCAAAACTTGATTTCTAAAATGTGCTTTTAACAAAAAGCTTGATTAGAAAATGGGTTGCCAAACTCACCCTTGATTCTTTAGGTTTGGGCTACTTTCTGTTGCGGGCTTGAGCTGATTGGTGAGTAATTTGGGCTTGGTTTGGATGGGTCTTAAATTAGGTTGAGTGGGTCATCAGATTTAATTGGGGTTATTGAGTAGTTCACTAAATTTGGGCCAAAGTGGGGCTTGGGTAAAGGTTTAGGTTGGGAATAGGGGCCAAACCCAAATCCCTTTTTTCTTTCTCCAATTTTTTCTCTCCCCTTTGGGTTTAGTGGTGTTGGTTTGTGGCAGTGATTGATGGTTTGGAGGGATGTTTGATGGTGGTAGTGTGGTGTGATGTGATGTAGGTTTTCAATAATGGATTTGATGCTGCTGTTGTTGTGTTGTGTGTGACAGAATAAGCTCAAATAGTGAGTCTCCATGCGTATGTGGCCTACTGAGAGTGGGTAGGGGAAAAGCTGTTAATAGTTGTTTTTTGGTTATTTTGTGTGGCTTATGCTGTGTCAATCATGTGGGTATTTAGGGAGCTGGGACTGAGGAGGGCTGTAGTGTGTGAAGTATGTGCTGATAAGTGTGAATGATAATAGGGGGAAGGGCGGTTTGGCCGAGGTTGAGAGATGCAGAGAGTTGTGAAGCAGAATGAGGGGAGTAGTTTTTTTTTTTTTTTTTTGGGCTGCGGGTATTCTGCTGTGTCTTGAATGAGACTTAAGAGGTGGGTAGATGAGGATGTGGAGTGAATGATTGTGGGGCCTTTGAAGTCTAAACTCTAAAAGAGTAAAGACTAAAGAGAAAGCTAAAGGGGATAATGGTGAGCAGAAAGGAAAAAAAAACAAGAAAAAGAGAGAACGTTGGATTACTAAAATTTGCTTTCATTCATATTAAATAAATATTATTTAATTAATACTAAAAAAAATAAAAAAACCTCGCTTAAAGTTTTCGCCGTAGACCTCGAAATTCATTAAGCCCACCATGTATCCACGCCATTTCTCCTGACAGTCTCCATTACTGAGTTTGGGTATGAAGCACAAGTTGTACAACATTATTGGCCATTTTGAAAGAACCTTTTTTTCTTTTCTTTTTTGGGTATAGCATCGTTGTAGTAGTCCAACGATTACCTTTAACAACTTAAACAAAAATGGAATGCTATAAAATAAAAACAAAAAAATCTTTGTAAATACTCTGAAAATCTATATATCCTTGAGTATAATCTCTTAGAACAGATTGACACCACTCCTGTAGTAGTTTAATTTGGGTCTTTCAAAAATATTGATGAAAAATGAGATTCAAATTTTTATAAGTCTTAACTCCTTTAATAGGAACCATAAAAATAGTGGATTTTAATTCTTTTCTTCATTCTCTCCTAATGAATTTAAAAACTGTTTCTTGATTATGAAATATTATATGAATTTACAATCTTTATCTTCAGCAAACCTTACCACAACTATCGTTTGATCCTGAGTGTACAAAACAGTAGTGAAAGATAGCATTTTACTTAAAACAAATGATCAAATTAAAAATTAAATTTCACCACACTTCCATGCATTCAAATGAAGAATTTGACCCAAAAAATAAAGTAATTACTTACCGGACTTGACAGTTCTGTCTTCCAAAACTGCTGAGTGTTAAGTCCCACTGTGAGATTGTTGTCACTTTAAGAATTGATTAGATACCCACACTGCCTATGTATAAGACCAATCGCTCTTGAAATTACAGCAACTTGCTTTTTAGTTTTTCCTTTCTCTGAATAAATACTTTTGTTGAACCAAAGCAGGAGAAACAAAAAATTGCAGCAACTTGCTTATTTATGCTTCCTCTCTAGAGTCTAGACTTTCTAAGAGCTTTCTTTCTAGATGTAAACATCAAATCAGAGCAAGTTTTTTAAAGGTCATCCCCGAGGTTTCAGCGGACTGCTTTTGTTTGTGAATTTTGAGGATCACGAGCATCTGTTCATCTTCAATGGGCGGGTCTATTTTTCTTTAAAAAAAAAAAAAAAAAAAAAACGACAAGTTAGACTTTTAAAGGCAGAGAAGAGAGTGGGCAAGAAACAAAACCAAAAATCTCACACACACCAAAAGGAAGAAAGAAAGAAAACAAAACACACATTGTGAATTTACAAAATTACCAAAGGAAAACAAAACACTCACTGTGAATGTACAAAATTACCAAAAAAATGAGCAACTAAAACCCAGCAAAAAGCCCAAGCTCCCCGCAGCACTGCTCAGTGGAGAGGAAGAAAATAAGAAGAAAAAAAATTAAAGGGGCATGTGGTGAGGACTGAGGAGAAAAAAAGAAAGCAAGAAAGAAAATTTGAGGCAGTGAGGGGAAAGAGAGACTGAAGTTGCTGGGAACTCGAAAGGGAAAATGGGAAAAAAATTGAGGGCGTGGGGGTAGGTGTGAACGTGTGGTGGGGAAAAA
>BKZX01025403.1:0-12760 GCA_014362285.1 Fagus crenata | reverse complement strand
AAATGGAGGGTGTTAAAGTCTAATTGGCCTAACTCAATCTCAAAAGGCGTCTTTTGAGATTGAGTTAGGCTCATTGGACTTTAACATGGTATCAGAGCCACCCCTTGGGTGTTGGGCAGATCTCCCCCCAATTATGGTTCACGTGTTTGGTTAGTCCGTCATACGTGAGGGGGTATATTAAAGTGAGAGTCTTGTCCCACATCGATCAAGTATTCTTGGGTTGTGCAATTAATAAGCCATGGGCAATCCTCATCTCTCAAGGCTTCTTTTAAGATTGAGTTAGGCTCATTGGACTTTAACAGAGGGTGAGGGGGGTTACATGTACGGTGGTGAGGGGAAAAGAAGAAGAAAAAATGGGGTAAGAAAAAAAAAAGTTTTATTTGTTTGGTAGGTGTAAAGTGTAGAATTGTGAAAATTTGTCAAAGGAAGAATATGATTTTTTTATTTAGAAATTATTTGTGTATAATTTTATTGCATATACAATATACACTTGGCCAAAAAAATTTATCACATTGTTCAAATTTTGTAAAAGTGTGCAAACTCTTTTTTTTTTTTAGTAAACATTAATTTAAATCACAGTGTAATACTTTATTTTTTGGATTATTTTTTTTATTAATATTGAGAATGAGATTTTTTTTTTTTAATTTTGTATTAGTAGAAAATATATTTTTAGCATTGTATTATTGTGATACTTTATTTTTTGGATTATTTTTTTTATTAATGTTGAGAATGAGATTTTTTTTTTTAATTTTGTATTGGTAGAAAATATATTTTTAGCATTGTATATATATATATATATATATATATTATTTAAAGGAAAAATGCATTCTTTAAAATACCAATCAAACATAATTTCATTCAGCATAATCACTTCTTAGTAAAAGTTTCAGTATTTACCAAACGTACTATTTTTAATAAAATATATTTTAGAGAATATATTCTGTCTAGAATATATTTTATATATTTTCGGATTTCAATGTATAAAATATATTTAACAAAAAACCTGTGGTGTTTGATTCGAATTTTGAGAAATACAAAATGCATAGGTGAGGCAGTCATGAGTACTGAGGAGAAAAAAAGAAAGAAAGAAACAATAGGTGAGGCAGTCAGCGGAAAAAGAGACTGAAGGAGTTGGGAAATGGAAAGTGAAAAATTAAGGAGGGGTAGGTGTGGACGTGTGGTGAGGAAAAAGAAGGAAAAAGAAGGGAAAAAAAAAAGAGAAAAAAAGAAATGGGGAAGGGGGTTACGTGTATGGTGGTGAGGGGAAAAGAAAAAAAAAGGGTAATAAAAAAATAAATTAGTTTTATTTGTTTGGTAGGTGTAAAGTGTATATTGTGAAAATTTGTTAGAGGAAAGGTATAATATTTTTTTATTCAGAAATGATTTGTGTACATCTTTATATCACACTCAAATATAATACAAACTTATCTAAATTTTTTATTACATTATTCAAATTTTGTAAAAGTGTGCAAACCCATCTTTTTATAGTAGACATTAATTTAAATCAGAACATAATATTTTATTTTTTAAATTATTTTTTGTATTAATGTTGATAATGAGATTTTTTTTGTTGTCAATTTTGTATTGATAGTAAATATATTTTTATCCTTGTAAAACAAATTGTTAATAACATAATATATCATAATAATATATTATTTAGCAGAAATAATGCATTCTCTAAAATACCAACCAAACACAATTTCATTTGGTATAATCACTTTTTAACAAAAGTTTTAATATTTTACCAAATACCCTATTTTTCAGTAAAATGCATTCTGGTGGAAATGCATTCTCAAAGTAAAGGATCCAAACGCAGCCTAATGCTCTTGTTTGTGGGTCTCATTTACTTTAATAAAAATAAGAATCATAAGCTAAAATCAGAATTCAAAAAATTATGGATTCTGACTTCTGCTTCTAGAAATGAGAATTTTCAAAATGCATTTTGCCTAGGATACATTTTGTATTTGTCAAAATCCCAATCAAACATACAGTATTTTTTTGAGAATGCATTTTATGCATTGAAATCCAAGATAACTGTTTTCAGTAGAGGATCCAAACACCACTTAAATTTTTTTTTTTTTTTTTGCTCATTGCTCACCTTACTATTCTCTACCTTAATTTTTTTTCTTGCTCACGCCTTATCTCTTTATTTCCACTTTTTATCTTTTTATCTCTTTATTCTCTACACACTTTTTATCTTTTTATTCTCTACACACATTTACACATTCTATGTATCTATTATTACATCACATCATTTTGTACAAAACTTATCAATCTAATTAGTAATTTTACATCTAAAAAAATAAATATTTTAAATACAAATATATATAAAAATTAAATTAATATTATTTAATTAATATTTAAATAAATAGAAAAGCCTAGCTTAAAGTTTTCGCCTTAGATCGACCCCAAAATTCATTAAGCTGGTCCTGTATCCACATCAGATCTCCATCCTCAATTATGAAGCACAAGTTGCACAACACCCCAAAATTCATTAAGCCGGTCCTGTATCCACATCAGGTCTCCATCCTATTATCAAAATTCATTAAGCTGGTCCTGTATCCACATCAGGTCTCCATCCTCAACTCAATTATGAAGCACAAGTTGTACAACACTAGTCTATATAGGTCATTTTGAAATTTTTTTTTTTTGGTGTCGTTGGAGTGGTCCAATGATTACATTTAACAACTTAAACAAAAACAGAATTCTATAATAAAAAATAAAATTACCAAAATCTGTTCATCTTCAATGGGCGGGTCTATTTTTCTTAAAAAAAAGAAAAAAGAAAAAAAAAGACTAGTTAGACTTTTAAAGGCAGAGAAGAGAGTGGGCAAGAAACAAACAAAAAATCTCACACATACCAAAAGGAAGAAAGAAAGAAAACAAAACACACATTGTGAATGTACAAAATTACCAAAGGATAACAAAACACTCACTGTGAATGTACAAAATTACCAAAAAATGAGCAACTAAAACCCAGCAAAAAGCCCAAGCTCCCCGCAGCACTGCTCAGTGGAGAGGAAGAAAATAAGAAGAAAAATAAATTAAAGGGGCATGTGGTGAGGACTGAGGAGAAAAAACGAAAGCAAGAAAGAAAATTTGAGGCAGCGAGGGGAAAGAGAGACTGAAGTTGCTGGGAAATGGAAAGGGAAAATGGGAAAAAATTGAGGGGGTGTGGGTAGGTGTGAACGTGTGGTGGGTAAAAAGTAGGAAAGAAAAAAGGGGAGGGGGGTTACATGTACGGTGGTGAGGGGAAAAGAAGCAGAAAAAATGGGGTAAGAAAAAAAAAAAGTTTTATTTGTTTGGTGGGTGTAAACTGTAAAGCGTAGAATTGTGAAAATTTGTTAGAAGGAGAGTATCATAATTTTTATTTATAAGTTATTTGTGTATATTTCAATTGCATATATAATACATATTTGTCCAAATATTTTTATCACATTGTTCAAATTTTGTAAAAGTGTGCAAAAATTTTTTTTTTTTTTAGTAGACATTAATTAAATCACAATGTAATATTTTATATTTTGGATTATTTTTTTTATTAATGTTGAGAATGAGATTTTTTTTTGTTAATTTTTATTGGTAGTAAATATATTTTTAGCATTGTGTATATATATATATATATATTATTTGATAGAAAATGCATTCTCTAAAGGTTTAAATACCATTTTGGTCCTTAATCTTTGGTCTTTGTGTTAAATCGGTATCTAACCTTTCAACTGTGTCAAATTGGTCCTCAACCTTTCAACCTTGTGTCAAAATGGTCATTGTCGTTAAGTGTTGGATAAAAAATGTAACAATTTATTTTTTATTTAAAAAATATCTGACGTGGTATACCAACTCAAATTTTAATTAAAAAAAATACCAACTCAAATTTTAAAAAAAAATTCTGAGTATTAATTCTTTTTTTCTTTTTTCCTCCGTATCTACAAACAGTGAACTCCCATCACCACCGTGAACGTCCATCACCACCGTCATTCCTTTCCCCCATAATATAGACAGTCTAAATCTCTGACACAAAAAGTAATTAAAAAAAGAAAAGAAAAGAAAAAAAAAACCCAAAATTTTCAAAAACGTTAAAAAAGAAAAAAAGTAAAAGAAAAGTGAGTTAAGTTGAGTGGCTCAGAGACTTTGACCCAAAATATCTCTCATCCCTCTCTCTTTTGTCACTCGCTCTTTAGAGTCTGCAATTCTCTGTCCTCCTCCATCTGGTATTCTCTTCTTTATTTTTGGGTTGGATTATGTGATAAATCCCATATATCATTCCAAGTTTCTTTTGGATTAAACAGTACTCTGTGTTTGAGGTTTATTTAATTATTTATTTGTAATTTTATGCTGCTTTATTAGTATTTGATGGCATGATTGATTGTTTAGTTGGTTATGACTTATGACCAGTAGAGGAGAGTATGGGTTAAATATTTGTTAATTATAGGAGTTTGTTGAATATTTGATAAGTTTAGGAATAGACCGAATGAAAATTTATGGATACTTTGTTCCTATGCTACTGTTTAAGTGATCAAACAATCAATACTGGTATTTTGATTATTGATGTATTTTTAACTAGATTTCTGGTTCATTAAGAACTGGCAAAGTAAGTTTGTTATTCAATTTTTTTTTTTAATTTAAGCTGGCATTTTCTTTTTATTAAAATTTAAATTAACATGTCACGTCATACATTTTTTAAATTAAAAATAAACTGTTAGTCATGTCAGCATTTTCCATCCAACACTTAACAGTAAGGACCATTTTGACACAAGATTGAAAAGTTGAGGACCAGTTTGACACAGTTAAAATGTTAGAGACTTATTTGACACAAATGCCAAAGGTTGAGGACCAAAATAGTATTTAAACCATTCATAAATAAGCAATGTTAGAGACACAATAATTTCACAATAATACTAAGTTTGTAGGTTTTTATTAGTTTTCACTTAGACCCACCACTTACTTTATTTTATTATTTACCATTCATAATTTGACACCTTAACATTATTGTGAAATTGTTATGAAAATATTGTGCCCATAGCTTCATAGAAAAATTACATTTAAACTCTATAGTTTAGGGTTGTAACAAATTAAATCTTATAATCTCAAAAGTAACAAATTAAAATCTATAGTTTTAAAAATAACAAATTAAATCATGAAATTTCAAAAAGTAACAAATTAAACCCTTGTTTTACTTACATGTGTTAAGGTTTAAGTTGTTACTTTTGAAACCTCAAAGTTTAATTTTGTTACTTTTGAAATCTCTAGGTTTAATGGGTTACTTTTTGAAACTTTGGCATTACTTTGGAAACTATAAATTTAATTTGTTAATACCCCTGAATTCTAGGGTTTAAAATGATATTTTCCTTTTATTGTTCCTTGATTAGATCACATAGGGTCATATTCTGAAATCCATAATAATAGATTCAAAGGTGGACCTCACTCATTTATGAGGCTCATCCTCATGCCTGCGGTCCTCTCGTAATTATGTCAAAGAAGGAAAAAATCTCTCTCTAATAATTGTGAAAGTGATATAGGTATGTTTCACGTGTTGTAATTTGTAAAGTGTACATCATTTTCAAGAATAATATTCTTTTATTCTCTTGTAAAAAATAAAGAAAAATGATCATTTACATTCTATAATTTAAAATGTAATAACTTAGATACTATAATTTAAAAAATAATAAATTAAACTCAAAATTTAATAGGGTAATAAATTAAATCCTAAAATATTAAAAAATAATAAATTAAATCTTAGTGTTAAAAGTTTATTAAGAATTGAGGATTTAATTTATTAAATTTTGAAATTTCAATTAGTCTATATGTTTAAGAAATTTTTATAACTATTGAGGTGGCATAAACTGATTTTGTGGTGGAGATAAATTTTTTTTTTTTTTTTTTTTGCATGGGGGCTGAACTATGATATTGATAAACTGATCAAGCTAAACTGAAAACAAATATATATATATATATATACACATATACACATAGGACCGGCCTCAAGGTTTGGGTTGCTTAAGCCCGTCCCTATTTTGGTTGCCTACTTATTATTAAATATTAAAAAAAAACATAAAAGTTAAAAAAAAAAAAAAAAAAAAAAAAAAAAAAAAAAAGAAAGTTTAAATAGAGGAAGAGTATGATATTTTTTATTTATAAATTATTTGTGTACATTTCTATTGCATATTTGATACATATTTGTCCAAATGTTTTTATCATATTGTTTAAATTTTGTAAAAGTGTGTAAACCCTTTTTTTTTTTTTTTTTTTTTTTTTTTTTTTTTTTTTATAGTAGACATTAATTAAATCACAATGTAATACTTTATTTTTTGGATTATTTTTTTATTAATGTTGAGAATGAGTTTTTTTTTTGTTAATTTGTATTGGTAGTAAATATATTTTTAGCATTGTATATATATATATATATATATATTATTTGATAGAAAAATGCATTCTCTAAAATACCAACCAAACATAATTTCATTTATCATAATCACTTCTTAGCAAAAGTTTCAGTATTTACCAAATACACTATTTTCAACAAAATGCATTATAAAAAATGTATTTTGTAGCATGTGTACCATCATCGTGTGTATCATCAACAATTATATTGTAAGGGACTGATGTCGCTCAATAATAAGCGGTACTTTGTAGTACGTGTAAGGGGTTGTCGATCCTCAGGGAGTTTGTGTTTTCAATAGACAATGTAATTCAATATGCAAAAAGAGTAAAATAAATTTGGTTTGTGGAAATTTTGTAAAGAATATATGTAAAAAGGCACTAAGGTTTCAAGGTGTTTCTGTATATCAGTATGATTCCTTGTAATCCCAGTTAAAACTCTTGTTCTAATAACAGTTTACAAGTTGATTATTTTCCTTTTAAAAAGCTCTTGACATGGTTGAACTAATAAAACTCAGGAACACTATATTACCGGAGAAAATAAAGTGGCTAGAGTAATAATTAGAAAGACCTTTCAATTTATATAACACGAAACCTAATTAAAACCATGCAATATTCCCCCTTAATCATAAGAAAAACATGATTGAACTTATAGAAAGTACGGAATAAAACATACATTAATAGGAATCAAATAATTAACAATCAACTGTATTTAACATTAAAAATAGAAGGGACTACAAGTATTCATACCTTTATACAGAAAACATAGCCCCTAGCCTTAGCAAGAGGCTTAGCCAATCATGGCTAAGGAAAAAGAAAAATAGAGAAAATAGTTTCTAGGGAGAGAACTAGAGAGAAAACTAGCAAAGAAAACTAAAATATAATAATGCTCCTTGGCAGCTACCACTCTCCAATTGCTATCTCCGCTTCTTTCCTTTAGGGCTCCATTGGAAAATAATCTAGTGTGATGCTAGTACAATGGATAATGTGAGCTTGCGGGCTTTAGTGGCCATGTGGGCCTTTTGGGCTTATGGGCTTTGTTTTTCTTTTTCTTTTCAAACATTAATTTGCACATCTTTTCTTCTCTTTTGCTCCTTTCAACTTATGATATTTAATTCCAATCTGATTTAGTTTGTGCCTACAATCAAACATAGCCTAAATTAACATATAAGAGATTAAATTAATACACTTAAATGCATAAATCATGTAATTCAATGAATTGAACAACAAACATCCATTTAAGTGTAATTAGACATGAAATGCAACACAACTCCAATAAAATCTCTCCAAAATGCATGTAAATAAGTCATATTTCATGACTTATCAGGGACATTCTCACAATAAGTATTTGATTCATCATCTTCATCATCACATAAAACACCAATACTAGCATCAAATATGTCCCAGCTTTTATTTTAACAACAACAACCAAATCTTGATGTCTTTTATCTTCCACGTAAAACAATTGTGAAACTTCAGATGCTAAGACATACAGTTCATCAATCAATTTCTCCCTAACATGAATCAAGTGTTTAAAATTGACAAGGGGAAAACCAAACTCATCTATCTTATATCCCTTCCCACTAAGAATGTCAACTCTTTCACGTTTAAATAATATGTATTTGAAACTATCTAAATAATCAAACTCAATAATATCGGTTAAAGCACCATAGCAAGTCACGCCACCTTCAATGATAACATTAACTCCACTATTTTGAGTTTTCTTATCTTCCTCATAATCTTTGGTTTGAAACTTCAAACCGTTGGTAACATATCGCTTCAACCGTCTAGCTTCATTATTTGGGCCTCGAGCAAGGCATTTAACTATATGAGTAAGTTTCTCATTTTCAACATCAGTCATTAACATCACCTAATATAGTCAAAAAACTTTTATTATAAGTAGACTCTTTAACATGTTATAACTATAAATACTTTATGGAAAATACTTACATGTTCCCTAAACTAGTCACAAAATTTTTTCATGTGAATTTTATGAATTTGATCATCAGAGACACGACTTGGGTGGAGTTGAGCCTTTATTCGATCTTTGTGTACGCTGTGTAGAAAAATGTGTTAGTGTTAAGGCCTAAGAGTATGTTATTGGTTTGACATGCAGTAATACTGGTTGGCATTTGACTTACTTGCGAAATTGGATAATTTCATTACAATTGAATAGCACATGACGATGTGCTTGTGTTATAGATTTTTGATCTAGTGTGATGCTCAACATTGCACCTGTAAATTCCTCATTATTTATAAAGGGTCAATTGAATACAGTTTCAACAGACTCTAAATATCGTAAACAAAATGTTAAGCATTATTCCGATATGTACCCTTCTGCAACAAAGCCTTCTGGATAAGCTCTATTACGCACATAAAACTTAAGTCGTGATAGCTACCTAATCCAAAAAAAAGAAAATCAACAATGGAACATTGAATTCGAATAAAAAAAAAAGAGATCGAAGTTACTAAATTTATCTTACCTCTCTATGGGATACATCCAACGGTATTGAACTGGGCCGCCAATCTTGGCTTCGATAGCCAAATCGCGATCCGTGACTAAATGTACCATAACTGTAAAAAACGAGGGAGGAAATATCTTTTCCAATTCGTATAACGTTACTGCAATCCTTTTCTCAAGGCCCTCAAGTTCTTTCACATTCAATACTTTGGAACATATTTTCCTAAAGAAACAAGACAACTCAATCAAAATCAAACTTACTTTCTTTGGCAAACATCTGCGAATTGCTATTGGAAAAAGTCGTTGCATCAATTGTGATTATCGTGGCTTTTCAAACCTATAATCTTACGATCTTTAAGTTTCACACAACGTGAGACGTTTGAAGCATAGCCATCAGGCACTCTTACACCTTCCAAAACTTATAGGAAACTATACTTTTCACTTGTAGTCATTGTAAAACAAGCAAGGAATCACATGTGATATGATATTGTATCAAGGTGGTCTTATATAATTACAGTTTTTTTTTTTTTTTTTGAATTAATCAAATATACATAGAGCAATCAATACTCCAATATCAATTGAAACCACCTTATAACACCATGCAAGCCACCCGCTTGCTCCAATTCAACAACTAACCACAACTTACAATTTTAGCTAAGTGTTTTTAAGTAACAACTATAAGATAAAATTACCTAAGGAGAAGAGTTTTCAAACCCAATCACCCTATACAGTAACCTGCAAAAATCAAATCCCACAATTAACTCAAATAACCATACAATGTGTTACATTGGTCCAAAAAAATATATATATAAATATATAATTGATCATAAATGATATCAATATTAACATCTTGAATAAGACTCTTTGACTCTTTTTATGCTTTTCTGGACTGCCTAAGTTTATTGGTAGAAAGTTAAATTAGTAAATGCAGTTGATTCGTGTTTTTCTGAGACAAATTGAACTGTTTTGCGTTGCCTCCATAATCCATATTGTGTGTGTCCTAGGCAGATTTTTTTCTATATTTTGGGTGATTTGTTAAGGCAATTTATTTTGATAAGCATATATTGAGTTTGTTTTTTGATACATTATAAAGCATAATTACAGAGTCAGGTAAAAACTAGCTACCCTGCCAGGTTACATTAATATATTCTGTAGCTGCTGCCCGAGCTAAACTATAAAATACCACATAATATGTTTGTGTTGACATATTTATAAATTATAAGAGCATTCCTATCAGCCTCAATATTCGGCTGAAAACAACACAATATAAGGAGGAGCCAGCCAAAACACGCAGCATCAGCCTCCGTAATCGAGTGAAAATCTGAAGCTGATGAACAGTAACTTGCCCAACTCAAGGAGCTACTGTTCATCCTTCGGGGAATAAAAAATGCTTTTTTCTCTCTCTTGCAAGTTGTCTCCCTCGTTTCTAAAGCTGGAGTTCGCGCCAAAAATATCGGTGCTTACAGAGAAAGGAAGACCAGTAGCTCCGCCATTGATTGGCTGGATAGAAACTGCTGAAGATGATCTTAATATAAATTTTATTTTTATTTTTGGAATTTTCAGATTCTAGGGAACCACCTTGAACCAATGGGTGTGGGTTCTCGCCGGACGCCGGTAATGGGTTCTCACCGATCGGGAAACAGAAGAAAATGGGTACAAGAAGAAAGAGGGAGGGGGGAGAATACACCACGGGCGGGAACAGAGGAGAGGGAGACGGAAGAAAAAAAATGAGGGGAGAATAGCGGGAACAGAGGGAGAGAGAGAGAGAGGGAAGAGAAAAAAATGAGAAAATATGGTATTTTAGGAGTTGTGAAAAAAATAAATAAATATAAATGAAATAATAAAATATATTAAAAAAAGAGGTAGTAAAATTAGAACAGGGAGTTTGATATAGTGGAGATTTAACTAAACAAGAAAAAGTGGGTTTTTTAGAACCCATTTGAGGAAAAATATAGGGAGTTTAATAGGAATGCTCTAAGAGTATTCCTATCAGCCTCAATATTCAGTTGAAACAATACAATATAAGGAGGAGCTAGCCAAAACACGCAACATCAGCCTCCGCAATCGAGTGAAAATCTGAAGCTGATGAACAGTAACTCGCCCAACTCAAGGAGTTACTGTTCATCATTCGGGGAATAAAAAATGCTTTTTTCTCTCTCTTGCAAGCTGTCTCCCTCGTTTCTGAAGCTGGAGTTTGCGCCAAAAATACCGGTGCTCATAGGGAAAGGAAGACCAGCAGCTCCGCCACTGATTGGCTGGATAGAAATCTGAAGCTAATCTTAATAGAAATTTTATTTTTATTTTTAGAATTTTCAGATTCTAGGGAACCACCTTGAACCGATAGGTGTGGGTTCTCGCCGGACGCCGGTAATGGGTTCTCGCTGATCGGGAAACAGAAGAAAATGGGTACAAGAAGAAAGAGGGAGGGGGGAGAATACACCACGGGCAGGAACAGAAGAGATGGAGACGGAAGAAAAAAAATGAGGGGAGAATAGCGGGAACAGAGGGAGAGAGAGAGAGAGAGGGAAGAGAAAAATGAGAAAAGATGGTATTTTGGGAGTTGTAAAAAAAATAAATAAATATAAATGAAATAATAAAATATATTAAAAAATGAGGTAGTAAAATTAGAATAGGGAGTTTGTGGAGTTTTAACTAAATAAGAAAAAGTGGATTTTTTAGAACCCATTTGAGTCTAATAGGAATGCTCTTAGAGCATTCCCAATGGACATGCTAAAAGCTAAATAAACTCAAATTTAGCTCACAAGCCCAAAAAAACGCTCCCAATGGACGAGCTTCAGTTGAGGTAAAATGAGTTTTTGCTACAGTTGCAAGCTATTTATGCCCTCCACTGTTCATTTGCTATTTCATTTTTTTATTATTTCATCTTCTGAAACCTTACTTCCTCTCTCTTCATTTTATCTTTCTTTGTTCTGTTCCGTGGCTGTCAAAGCCATGGGAACCATTTTTTGTCCCTGAATCAACCACAAAATAAAAAACACACATACGCAAAAACAAACAAACAAAATAAAAAAAACAAAAACAAAAGAATATAATCACAAAAATAAAAAAAAATAAAAAAACACACAATCACATATGTTATGAAAAAAGAATAAACAAAGTGAAAAAAAAAAAAAAAAAAAAAAAAAGGGAAAAAAAGAGCCGTAAGGGTGTTGAGGCCTGAGGAGAAAAGAGAGAAAAAAAAAAAAAAAAAAGAAGAAAAAAAGAAAGAAATAGGGGAGGGGTACTCACTGTGTGGTCGGTCATTATTTTCTGCTGAATATATTGAGGTCTGAGAGTAAAGGGAAAGGAAGGGGGAATGTTTGTTTGGTGGGGGAGAAGAAAAGGAAAGGGGAGGGGGGTCCTGGGGGGGGGGGGGAAAAAAAAGGAAAGAAAAAAGAAAAAAGAGAAAGAAAAGAAGTGGTGCTGGGTGGTTGGGGAAAAAAAGAATGAAAAAAAGGAAAAAAAAAAAAGTGGGGATATACAGCGGAAGTAGAGAGAGATGGAGAAAAAAAAAGAGAAGATATTTTAAGAATTATGAAAAAAAAAAGAATTTTAGAGGAAATAATAAAAAATAAATAAATAATGAATATTTAAATGAAATAGAATTAAGAATAGAGAATCGGATATGAATGTTTTAAAAAATGATAAGTTAAAATAGAAAAAGTAGGGTCTTAAGCTAAATTTTAGCTTAAATTTTGAACATTGCGTTAGAAATGCTATAAGAGCACTCACACCAGCCTCCTTATTTTTTTTGTCAATTGGGTTCTAAAAAACCCACTTTTGCTCAAATAGCTAAAGCACTACTACACTAGACTCCCTATTTGAACATTACTATTCTATTTTTTAATATATTTATTTTTTTCACAACTTCCAAAATACCAACTTTTCTCAATTTTTTTTCCACTCTCTCCCTCTGTTCCCGTT
>BKZX01025401.1:0-19682 GCA_014362285.1 Fagus crenata | reverse complement strand
ACATTACTAACACTGTCTTCTTCTTCTTCTGATATGTATTCAAGTGCGAACAACCATTCAAGAGAGAGAGACTTGAGAAAAGGGAGTTTATTTAACGGTGGGAGGTGCTGCAATCTGCTATTTATCCATAGTCGTAAACTGACAAGATTTGTGAGGGAAGAGATCCAATTTGGAATTCTCACACCCATATACCCCCACAACTCCAAAGCTTTAAGATTTGGATGTGGCTGGAGCCCTTCCAGTGACTCTTCATCATAACATTCTTCATCCCATAATGGACCCCACCATAATTCCAGTTTTTGAAGATGCTGTTTCTCCTTCATATTTGTAGCTTTACATTCCACCATGTCATCTTTTCCGTGTCCCAAATCATGAATAAGTAGTGTACCTCCCAAATTGCTCAGCTCCTTCAATTCACTTAGCCCACCACTAGATGTAGCCTTTTTTGTCTTACACCATCCACAAGACGACCGGGCAGCATTGAAACCTTCTTGACTCACAACAAACTTCGGTAATATCTCAAGAGAAGTAAGATATCTGAGTCCGAGGGGCATATGAGTCAATTTATTGCAACCACTAATATCTAGATGCCTAAGATTGACCAACTTTTTAATGCCCCTGGGTAATTCTCTGAGCGACTTACAAACACTAAGTTTTAGGGTCTGCAAATTCAGCAACTTAGTAACGGAATTAGGGAGAACTTTGATATATTCATTTTTAGAAAGATCAAGATATCTTAAATGCTTCAATTCTCCAATAGAATGTGGCACCACAAGTAGCATTAAGTCACTCAAATCCAATGTGCGTAAATAATTGAGATTTGAAACGAGTGCATCACAAGTTAAGCTACCCAAGCTCCCCCCAACGCTAGATAAAAGAATTGTTCGTATCTTCTTTCCTTTAAACATATGAATTGGAAATTGACTCGATGAATACACAAGATCACATGATACGTGACGAACATTTTCACCAATATTTTCCCCACTCGAGTTTAACATGGTACTTTCCTTGCCACCCACAAGAGTTGCAAGATCATGTATGAGATCATGCATTTTACATGATTCTATATTGCCCAAACCATCATTTTCTACATCTTGGAAAAATGATCTCCAAAGTAATTCCATAAAATATTCTTTTCCAATATCCTCAAAACGTCGCCTTGGACCTACTAACACAATAAAACCTTGCGCTGCCCAAAGATTAATAAGTGTATTTACATGAATCCTATGATCTTTTGGAAACAATTTACAATAAGCAAAACATTGCTTCAAATGTGATGGAAGGTGATCATAACTCAACTTAAGAGTTAACAAAATATTATTTTCTTGTTGGGCTATTTTTGACAGTTCACTATCTAAGAAGGATTGCCACTCAATTTCAAAGGTTTTACCAAACAATAAGCTTCCTATTATTCTTATAGCTAAAGGCACCCCATAACACTTTCTCACAATCTGTTTTCCTAGGGCTAATAAGGTTGGGTTGTTTGGCTCTTCCCCTCCTTTAAATGCCATTTTTACAAATAATGACCAAGCCTTTTCTTCAAGTAAACCTTTAAGTTCATACGCTAAAGTTGTGCCTATAATCTCCGCTACAATTTGAGAACGTGTGGTTACTATTATTCTACTTCCCTTTGCACCACCCATTAATAATTTTCTCAAGGAAAGCCATTTTTCTCGGTCCTCATTCCAAACATCATCAAAGACAATGAAGTATTTTTTTCCATTAAGTTTTTCTCGAAGGCGATTTTGTAAATTCTCTAGGCTTTCTTCATGTGCCTCAGATTCTAAAATTTGCTTAACAATTTTTTTTACATCAAAATTATCAGAGATACAAATCCACAATTTCAACTCAAATTCTTTTTTGACATTTTCATCATTGTATATAAGTTGAGCTAGTGTAGTTTTCCCTACACCTCCGATTCCAACTATTGGAATGATAGAAATATTTTCTTCAACATTATCATATAAAAGACGTTCTATGATCGCTTTCTTATCATCCTCTCTCCCAACCACATCTTCTTCATGTACAAAAGAAATAGTTTCCCTGTCACTAATCTTGACTTGTGGCTCACTTAGGCTTTCTATAAACTGGAACAACGTCATTTCATTTTCAATGACATTTAGTCTCTCCCTAATTGCTTTCATTCTATGACCCATCTTAATACTATAAGCAAGCTGGTTTGAACTTGAAAAGAAAATGCGTACCTCCTTTGTCATCTTATTTCCAGTCATCACTTCACGCTGCATAGCTTCAGTGGAGAAATCATCCAGCAAGTCATCAGCATCAAGGAAGAGATCTTTGAGCCTTTCGAGCCAATCTTTGACCGCAACACTATGAGAAGCCTTCTTTTCTGCATCTAGAAGCAAAGCTTGGATTGTGGAAACTTTGCTCTTTAGATTTTCAAGCTCAGCTTTGACACCACAGGCCAACTTGATCTCTTGGTGAGCGAATGAACCCGCTACTTCAAGGACTTTCCCAGCAAGATCGAAGAGAACTCCTTCCGCCATTTTCTTTTTTCTTTCAAGAATACTAGAGGGGTTTGTGGGATGATGAAAGTGATGAGAGAGAGAGGTTGTTGTTGTGTCCGACTTAGTATTACCACATCAATATTTATAAGCCTTTGAGAGTAACTTTGTAATTTGCCTTTCAATGATGTGCCATCATTTAATTAGTGTGACATATTATTAATGTGAGGGAAACGGAAACACTTAATAAATAATACATGCACGTGGATCCCACCTACTTTAGGAAAAATGAATCCTAGTGTGGTTGCATGGATAACGTGGAAGAAGAAGATAATGGATGCATAATTATGAAACTATATGGTGTCGGTGACTTTTGTCCCATGGCGTTGATAATGAGATGGCTGAGGTGGTCCAGATTATGCTAATTTATGATGGTGAATGGATCTTGAGTTGCAACTACAAGGTTGGCTTCAAATATTTTAACTTTAACTAACGTTACATCACTATTAATAAGAATTTCGACGAATCTACTTTCGGTTATGTTTTATTTTTATCTATTTTTATACCATCTATACTTATAAAATATTAAGATGATAAGATCAATAACTATTGTATCTATAAAATGTTTAAATTTAAATTTTTTATATTTTAAAAATCAAGCATTAAAATGAGTTTATAGATCGAATAGTAAATAATATTTAATTGGCATGAAATTTAGTATGGGTGTTAAAAACATAAATAATATATAATCCTGATATTTATTTAATTAAATAAACAGTTATTAAGTAATATTACATTACTTTTCTACTTTTTTGCTAAGCAAATATAACATTACTTAAAGTTACACTTGCACCACGTATAATTTGATCTTAACTAAATATATATTTTGGTCATGGTAAATAATATAGTGATTCTTTGTAAAATCACTTTTTTAAGGAGACCAGCAGTTCAAGTGGGAAGGTCAAAGAAAACTCCTTCCGCCATTCTTTTTTTTTTCTTTCAAGAATACTAGATGGGTTTGTTGGATATCTGAGAGTGATAAGAGGCATGTTGATGTTGTGTCCGGCTTAAAATAACCGGAATAGTATACAAACTGTCACGTTATTTAAAATTTTAAAAAACGTGATAGTTTATATTCAGTTAGATCTGTAACATTTAATCTGGACCATAAAATGAATATTTTTCATTTCGGCTCCGTTTGTTTCGACGTAAAACATTTTCCGTAAAACGTTTTCATCATTTTCGGACGTTTGTTTCGTCGTAAAATTGAGTCAACGGAAAACATTTGTTTCTTTGACCAGAAAATTCTTCAGAAGTTTTAGGAAAACGATTTACGGAAAAATTTTCCGTAAACCGTTTTCCTAAAATTTCACCACTGCTCTCTCACTCTCTGCTCTCCCAGCCACCCCCAACCACCCCGAGCCACCCCGAGCTACCCCCAGCCACCCCGAGCCGGCCTCTCCTCGCACAACCCCCCCACCTCGAGCCAGTCTGGAGATCTCACGGTCGCCGATCTGGAGATCGCAAGCCGTGACCCACCTCGAGCCCAAAAAGCTTGCAAACGGACGGATGCCCGAGGAGTTATACCGTTGACAACAGCAGCGGGAATGGATTTTAAATAGCTGCTGTTAACGACCACCGGAAAGAGCTAACGACTCCCGGGAAGGGTGGATCTCTCGCACCGTCGCCGATCTAGTATCAAGCTCCTGGAGATCTCTCGCACCGTCGCCGATCTGGTCAAGCTCATATCTGGAGATCTCTCTCACCGTTGAGCCGATCTCTCCGCCGCGGAGCTTGATCCTCGCCGCTGAGCTTGATCTCAGCTCTTCTTGCTATTTTCGGTTCAGTTTTTTTTTTTTTCCTTGATTTTGGGGGTTTGTTTGTTATTGATTACGATGGTGGCTTTAATTTGTTGGGTTTGTGGCTTTAATTTGCTGGGTTTGTAGCTTCAATTTGCTGGCTTTAATTTGCTGGGTTTGTGGCTTCAATCTGCTGGATTTGTGGCTTCAATTTGCTGTCATTGTGTGGGTTTGTGGTGGCTTTACGGTGGAATTACGGTGGTTTCCGGTGGTTTATGGTGGTTTGCAGTGAGTTTCCGATTGTATGTTTTTTCTCATTTTACGTTGCACCAAACACTGTAAAATATTTTTCGAACTATTTTCCTAAGTGCAAACAAACATTGGAAAAACAATCATTTTCTCTGAAATCATTTTTATTTACAAACATTTTACGGTGGAGAATGTTTTACGTCGAAACAAACGGAGCCTTCATTTCAAATCAAATGCAAATGATCCTTTTCCAAAATAACCACATCAATATTTATAAGCCTTGAGAGTAACCTTGTTAAACACTTTAATTGTATTTTTTTTTATGACTCTAGGTTTTTAGGCCAGTTCGCGTGTACTTTGACTAATCTCAATGGGACATGTAATACTTTACTAATTATGTGTACCACGATAATCATAAGATTTTATCTTGTGTAGATGATGCTTAAGGAACTCAATAATTGAGGAGATATCCAAAACCAGGGGCGGCCCCGAGAGATGGGTTGCCCTAGCCCGTACTAATTTTGGTTGCCCTATTTATTATTTAATATTAAAAAAATAATATAAAGTCTAAAAAAATTTTTTTATACAAAATCAAGATTACATTATAGTTTTAACCGGTTCTGGTGTGTAGGAAAATAGAAAGCAATAATAGTAGAGAGTAAAGAGAGCGGAAACAAAAAAATACCATGATTCAGTCAATACAAATAAAATTACGGTTTCAAATAAATACTCAACAACACAACATTTAAAATCTCAAATAATTTAACAATATAACATTTAAAGTCTCAAATAAATATAAAATAAACATTCACAAACACAAACATTGTAGCACTTACACAAATCACAATATATTTGATGAAAGTATAAAAAATTATTAAAAAAAAAAAAAGGCAAACAGGTGCACTGACCCATTGCTGTCCCTAGCCCCCAGTAAAAGCCATCTGTGCGTAACTTATCCAAAAAAATAAAAAAATAAAAAAGCAAACAAGTCACGCTGTCCCCAGCCCCCCAGTAAAAGGCATTAAATGGCACCTGTGCATCCACACAAAAGAAAAATATCAACACAAAAGAAAAAAATAAAAAAAAAAAACATCTGTGTTGCATAAACAACACCCAGCCCCCCTGTAAAAGCCATTAAATGGCACATGTGCATTAAACTTATCCACACAAAAGTAAAATATCAACACAAAAGACAAAAAAAAGCATCTGTGTTGCATAAACAAAACCGAGCCACAAATTTCAAACTTCACCACTCAAATTTCAAAAACAGCAACTCTGAGAGAGAGAGAAAAAAATACTGGAGGCGTGCGCGTGCTGTGTGACGGCGTGAGATGCCGCCGTGCATTTGCCAGTCTGCGTGCCGCACTGCCGCTGTGCGTCTGCGTGCGGCGTGCCTTGCGCGTGGCGGTGGCTGGCTGCTACTCAGGTCGCTCGGCTGCTCCAGTTATTTGTGTCGGTGGACGGGATCTAGTGGCTGATCGTGGTGGTGGGTTTAGTTTTGGTTAGATCTGTTGGTCTGTTAGGTGTTTTATGATTATATTTTATTTTTGCCCTTTGAATATTTTTTTTGCCCTCCCTCCCGTGTATTGGTAATTGGTTTATGAGTTATGATTATTTTTTATTCTTGCCCTTGAATATTTTTTTTACCCTCCTGTATATTGCTAATTGGTTTAAGAGCTATGATTATTTTTTATTTTTGTTTTTGATTATTTATTTGCCCTCTAAATATATTTTTTGCCCTTAATTTATGATAATTTTTTATTTTTACCCTCTCATTTTTTTTTTTTTTTTTTTTGCCCTCTACTAAAAATTTTATTTTATGAATAATTTTTTTTTTTTTTTCCCTTTTGGTTGCCCCTGGAGGGGGGTTGCCCTAGCCCAAGGGCTTGCTGGGCTTACCCCAGGGCCGGCCCTGTCCAAAACCGAAGTAGCTACCTTACACTTTTCTTGTATTTTTTTTTTTTGATAAAAAGTTGGCTCTTTATCACTCACATTTCATTTTCAAATGAGTGCCACAGTCCACAAAATGAGTACAATAATTACTGAAATAATACATGCACGTGAATTTAATTAATGTAATTTATTATTAACGTGAGAGAAACGGAAACACTTAATAGATAATATATGCACGTGGATCCCACCTACTTTTAGAAAAAATGAATCCTAGTGTGTGTGCATGGTTAACGTGGTAGAACAAGACAATGGATGGATAATTATGAAACTATTTGGTGTCGGTGACTTTTGTCCTATGGCGTTGATAATGAGATTGTTGTGGTCCAAATTATGCTAATTTATGATGGGTAAGCGGTGGAATATCTTTAATGGTTGGACATGGACTTATGCATCTATAATCACAGCTTGGATTGTGGAAAGTGTGTTCCTTAGGCTTTGTTTATTTTAGTGTAAAATATTTTTTGAAAAATATTTTTAAATTTATGGATGTTTATTTTACAGCTGATGGTCAAACAGAAAATAATTTTCATTGATCAAAAAATCCTTTATTAAAATTTGGAAAATGGTTTACGCCTAATTTTTTCGTAAATTATTTTCCAAAAATGCATGCCTCATCCCACCCCTTTTGTTTTATCTTTCACATAACATTGTAAAATATTTTTTGAAGTATTTTTTGGATTATAACCAAACACGAAAAAAAAAATATTTTTCCTAAAATTATTTTCATCTGAAAATATGAAACAAACTAATTGGGCACACATTTGGCTTCCCACATTGTTTACTGACACCAAAAAAGGAAGTCCTTGAAGCTTTAAATCAAAAAGAGCTTTTTCTTTTTCTTTAGACACAATAATTGCGGCAAGTTGTCATGCACAAACGGGGTTCTCCACTGTCTTTAGGCTGACACCAGAAGAAAGTGGATGCAAAATCCTAGAAGGTGGATGGATCTTGAGGTCCAACTACAAGTTTGGCTTCAAATGTTTTAACTTTAACTAACGTTTTTTTTTTTTTTGTTTTTTTTTGTTTTTTAACTTTAACTAACGTTACATCACTATTAATAAGAATTTTGACAAATCTACTTTCGGTTATGTTTTATTTTTATCTATTTTTATACAATTTATACTTATAAAATATTAAGATGATAAGATCAATAACTATTGTATCTATAAAATTTAAATTTAAATTTTTTATATTTTAAAAATCAAGCATTAAATATGAGTTTATAGATTGAATAGTAAATAATATTTAATTGGCATGAAATTTAGTATGGGTGTTAAAGAACATAAATAATATATAATCCAACAATATGACATTTATTTAATTAAATAAAAAGTTATTAAGTAATATAACATTGCTTAAAGTTACACTTACACCACGTATAATTTGATCTTGACTAAATATATATCTTGCTCATGGTAAATAATATAGTGATTCTTTGTAAAATCAATTTTTAAGGAAACCAGCAGTTCAAGTGGGAAGGTCAAAGAAAACTCCTTCCGCATTCTTTTTTTTTTTTTTTCTTTCAAGAATACTAGATGGGTTTGTTGGATATATGAGAGTGATGAGAGGCATGTTAATGTTGTATCCGGCTTAAAATAACTGGAATAGTATACAAACTGTCACATTATTTAAAATTTTAAATAACGTGACAGTCTGTATTCAGTTAGATTTGTAATATTTAATCTGGATCATGAAATGAACACTCTCCATTTTAAATCAAATGCAAATGATCCTTTTCCAAAATAACCACATCAATATTTATAAGCCTTGAGAGTAACCGTGTTAAACACTTTTCTTGTATTTTTTTTTTTTATGACTTTGGGTTTTTAGGTCAACTTGTGTGTACCTATTGGGATATGTAATATTTTACTAATTACATTACATGTATTATGATAATCATAGGGTTTTACTTTGGATAGATGATCTGAACTCAAAACTAATAATAATTGAGGAGATATCAAAAACCGGACTAGCTACCATACACTTTTCTTGTAATTTTTTTTTGATAAAAAGTTAGCTCTTTATCACTCACATTTCATTTTCATGCAAAAAAACAAGTACCAAAGTCCACAGAACGAGTACAATAATTACTGAAATAATACATGCACGTGGATCCCACCTACTTTAGTAAAAATGATTCCTAGCATGTGGTGCTTGGATAATGTGGAGGAACAAGACAAAGGATATTGATAAAGTTTGAAACTATTATAAAAAAAAAAAAGAAGATAAAGTTTGAAACTTTTTGGTGTCGGTGACTTTTGCCTATGGCGTTGATATCATAACATAGTATTTGTATTCCAACTATGGACAGTCACGGACACTTCATAAATATATTTTGGTTAACGTTTTTGACTTTCTTGTTACGTGATATGGTTTTCTCTATAAGCTGAATTGAAAATGGCCGATATAACTTTTTTTTTTTTATAAGTTTGAGATTTTATTCATTGGAGGATTTGTCATGCAGAACAGTATTATACTTCACTTAGTTATTTGCTTTTGTTTATCATTTACAAAATTCATTCAAAACCTTATTACATATCTTTTTTCCAATTATGAAACCAAGTTTAACTTCAATTCTGTGACAAGTTTGCTTAATTATTTTCTCTTCACTTGAATGTAGATAAATTACAATTAGCTTCCTCCACCCATACAAATTAGTGGAGGGTGAGGTTGCGGGTTACCACTGAGTGCGCGTGTAACTTACCAATAAAAAAAACACATTTCTTTAAGATAGAATGTGCATTAATTGTTTGTTCATAAATATAACTTAGAAGTGTATGCCCCTGTAACCCTGTTGTTATGGCATCTAAAGGTGTTAGATTTTTAGTCAATAAGAAATGGTCGACGAAGAGACAAATTCAATAACCATCATTGTAACTTTCTCTTTGCTAGTTATCTAAACTTATGGTTCTTTGGCAAAATCAGGATCTCTGAGTGACAAAAGCATGTTGTGAGTTTCTTATAAAACCACTATTGTCAGGATGAAAATGTACAGTTGTTTAGTCTACTCAGTGGAATGCAACGCATAGGAGATTTTACATACTTTAATTGTTGATCTCTACATACTAAATTTGTTAGTTTAATTATGGTATAGAGAATGAGAGATTCATTGACCTTGTAATTGTGAATTCTGCATTTCTTTTCCAACTTAAGGTTATTAACAGTAGCTGCTTGGAAAGATCATTTTTATTTGTTAACTTTTATGACTTTTTTTATTTTATTTTGAATTCTTGAACCAACATGCTGATGAAAAAACTTGAAATTATGTCTGTAAATTACTGGAGCATTTATCCTTGTGTATATATGTTACCTCTATGATGTATGAGTTTAGAGTGGTTCTGTTTTTCTATGGTGTATTCAACCGAGTTTGGCCTTTTTCACATAATATTACTTAACCCTGAATGCTCAAAGATATTACAAAAAAAAAAATGAATACTTTGTTGTCTTTGTATGTAGATGTTATGAAAACATTTTGTTCAATATGGATTGAAATATCTGGATAAACCTTTTTCACATAATATTACTTACCCCTGAATGCTCAAAGATATTTTTGTGATATAATCAGCCATTGTTAATTGCAATTCCACCATCCTTAACAGGATTATGAGAATTTTATTTATAACATTTAAAAACTGCAATTAATGCTCATTTTTGTCAATAGGAAAACCCATTATTGTCGCGGTACAATATCCTTGGAATTCTCATATTTCATATGCTTAAATATAATTTATTTGTTGAACAATCCAAGTCATCTTTTAACCAAGTTGTGTTTGTGGCTAGAACTATACTTCACTTGAGAATTTTACGTTTTGCTTTCTTTATCCTCTGAATTGATTCTTTTAAATGCAAGTGATGAACCTAGTGACATTGAAGTGGAGTAGTTACTTCAAGATGTTGAAAAGTATGCTCTTGCAAGCCATCGGGTTTGGGGCTTATGAAAAATAATATCGGTACTTTTAACCTTCTCATCTTACCTTTCATAATCAACTTAAAACACTTAAATTCCTTTTAGAAATGGCTCACGATAACCAAGCCTAGTGGTAGAAAGCTCGGGATGAATTGTAGACACAGACATCCTAGGTTGAATCCCACTAGAAACTTCTCCTGGATTGTCTTATACACGGTTCTGATGAACGAGATCATGTATACAAGATTATATTACTCAAGGATGAATCCGAAGGATCACCTTAGATTGTTACTTGAATGACTATTTTAACATATTTTCTAACGCTTCTTCAACATTTCTATTTTTCTATTTTTTTTTTTATTCAAGTTTCCAAAACATTGTTCGCATTCTAGCCTCATATAACTCACTGAGTGCCACGGGACCGACCATTAAATGACTTACAATAGAAGCTATTTTTAACTTTTATGCCTTGTTTTAATTTCAGCAAAATTGATCTACTACCTCGTACCTAGTAGGTATGTTATGGAAAATTGCTAGGAAAGAATCTTTTCAATGCATTTGCAATCTCAAAACTTTTATCTTCTGGTTCTTGTTTAGGAACATGTAAATGAAATCGACCTTGACTACATGGAATATGCAAATATCCAAGGCAAAGGTTTCAACAATACTGGTCAAGGAAGCTTGCTCTATTGGGCTCAGTGCCATCTAGTTCTTGAGATGCTTTCTCTTTTACATATATCCATCATTTACACAAAATTTTCACTCATCAATCGTCCATAGATTTTCTCATATATAATTCCCATTTTGTTTCATTGCTTTTACTCTTTTAAAAGTGTAATTTTGTACTTTCTTGCAATGAAAATTATATTAGATGAAAGGTAGTGGATTTTAGATATGTTGCCTCTTAAATGTGGGATATATCTTACTCGACGTCACATCTCAAAGAACAAGGAGGAGCGGGCGAGGCATTTGATGAGTTGCAACGCTCACATAAAGGAAACATGTAGGCTCACCTCTCACAGAAAAGGAGTTATGAGATGGGTTGCATGCTTAGTGAAACCATCATCTGCAGAGGAAACAATTGCTAAAGTATCATATTAAATATTTACCAATTCCATAGACTTGAATCATTTTGCTAAAAATCTTACCTCTATTTGCTACCCTACAAACCCAAAGCAGTGGTTCTCCTTAAACCATTGAGGCAATTAGTCTGCAAAATGAGAACAGCTTAGTATCTTAGCTATGAAATATAATGCAAGAGTCACCAATAAGGAAAAAAACTTCAACTGATAAAAAAATAAAAAAAAAAGGGAAGAAAACTTCAAGAAATAAACGAATAAGAGCTGCATGAGATAATCTATGACTACGCTGGCCAAAATAAGAAAGATTAAACAAAATCATTCCAATAAGTGGACGACTTAAGTCAAAAGCCTTATAGCTCAACTGGCATTAATTTGTCTCTTTTATGAATTATGAGGAGAACTAATATTCAAATTCTCCCTCTCCTAACTTTCAAATTATCAAAAAAAAAAAGAAAAAGAGTGAACAACTTCAGTATATATGCTAAGGATGATGCTCTTGCTGAAGAGAGCAAGTTCAGGAGGTGAAACATGCTAGAAGGCTAAAGGAGTGTTGTTGGGTTTTGGTATGGCTTGTATTTGGCCACATATAGTGTGCATCACATGAGATTATTGTCCATGTTTATTTAGTCAACCATTGTGGCTTATATTTAAAAGAAAGAAAAGAAGGGTGCATGTGTTGCACATAGGTGGAGGCATATGGGATTCGTAACTCATATGTTTCTATAAGTCTTACATGTCGAATACTTTAAGAAATTGGTTCTCACCTTAGTTGTAAATAAGCTGCACAAATATAAAGAATTATTGACTTAGTGGCACAAACTTATTAAAGGTGATTGACAAGCTATGTGCCTATGGAATAGATGGGCAACAAATTGTAGGCTCTTTGATGAGTCATTCAAGCATGCTTTGTACATGTGGGCCGCAACATGTGAAAGAAAGAAAGAAAGAAATTGTCACAGCAAGCTATGTGCCTATGGAATAGGTGGGGGGACAAATTGATAAACCATTGTCTCTCGTGGGCCGCGATATGTGAAAGAGAGAGAGAGAGAGAAATTGTCACGGCAATTTCTCTTAGTGCCACATGCTCATTAATGATGCGCTATGTGCCTATGGAATAGGTGGGCGGCAATTCAAGCATGCCTTGTCTCCTCGTGGGCTGCAACATGTGCAAGAGAGAAAGAGAGAGAGAGAGAGAGAGAGAGAGAGAGAATGAAGAGAACAACACCAAAGTGTGCTATGTGCTGAGTGCAAAAGAGTGCAGAGAAGCACCAAGAGAAAGCTGTAGAGACAGCCAAGGAAAGCAAAAATGTAGTTCAAGAAGAGAGTTACGTTGAAGGGAGAGTGCTGCAGAGAGCAGCAAAGAGTTTCCAGTGGGAGTGCCACATAAGGAGAAAAATAAAAGAGATAACATTCTCAATGTTTTATTCTTTATGTGCGAGAGTGTACTTGGGTGTACATGGGGTTTGGACTTAGAGAGAGTTCTTTTAAGCCAAACAATGTAATCTCCCAATTATTGTGAAACTTTCTCTTTGAAGTCTCTAGCGGATGTAGGCATGTTACTGAATCACATAAATTCTCTGTGCTGTGTTGCACGTGTTAATTTTTCTTGACGTGTTCTTTTCCAAATATTTTATTTTTTGTTCCACGGATTCTAGGAATATTAGCTAATATTCCCAACAGAGTGAACTATTCAATACAACCAAATCACAATGGTAGTAATAGAGTATATAAAGAGAAAAGAATGAGCAATCTTTCATTAGATTTTAATTGTTCAACAGAAATACGCATTTGACATTTAACATTGCATTTGTGAATTCTTTGTACCTCAAGAACTTGGAAAAAAAAGAAGTAGAAAGTAATTTTTTCTCTAAACGAAAAGTATCAGTGATTTACAGCAACCAAGAGTATCATATATTCATTTGATCATCACCAGCTTAAAAAAGATTTCGAAAAAGGAGTTATGAGGCAGGTTGTATGCTGAGTGCTCTTAGTGGAACCGTCTTCTGCAGAGGAAAAAATAGCTAAAGTATCGTATTAAATATTTACCATTTTCCATAGACTTGAATCATTTTGCATTTAATCTTCTAGCTCAACCCAAACCAATGGCTCTCCTTAAACCATTGAGGCATTTAGTCTGCAAAAATTAATAGGAGAATTCAGGTAAAAATACAAGGTACTTCATTAGAATGGAAGTTAACCAGGGACATAATCTCTATCTCCCTAAGCCTAGTCCCCCGCTGGAAAATGCTTCTTTTTTCTTTTCTCTAAGTTAAGTTCACAAAGGTATGGATCATCTGCACGCTTTGCTTTTCCTTCAAAGACTCATTGATACAGTGACTCCATCCCAACTGCAAAAGAGAAAGAGTATTACTGGGAAATTGATAATATTACATGAAACAGACACTCCTATCATTCACACAACTCAAATTTATTTTGTATTTTTAAGGAATAATAAATTTGATAATAGTAATTTATCCCTCTTTTTCCTTTTCTTTATGTTATTTCACTTCCGACCTGAAAACTTCCTAGACCAGATAAAAGAGATCCAGTGCATGTGTATACAAGTTTTCGAGTTCAGGTAAGCGTTTGCTGATAATAGTACTTACTAAAGAAGTTCTTTGTAATGGAAGTGTCAAAAGCCCAACGGAGCAGTCACAAATTTTACTGGGACTTCAAATTGTCAATCTAACACAAGTAATAAACTTTGTAAGTGTTTTCACAAATTATGTCACAAACTCATGTTTTTTATATAAGATAAGCTGGGTTTAGACACCAACTTGTACACATCCATGAACCTTCAGAGGTCAGACTAAAAGCGAAAGCTATGAAATTGAGAATTACAACCTGTAACAAATAATTATTATTCTAAAAATGAAAATTTCATCGATAAAGCTATCCCTTCCACAAGGATTAATACATGTAACATGTTGCAAGCAAACTTTTGAAAAGTCAAAACTGTTTATTTCAATTATTATCATAAACAAAAATAAATAAATAACTAAAGAAAGTGAGACGTGTTACTCAATCTATTGCCAGATGATGCTTGATTTTTAGGAATTTGATTATAATATGATGTCATTCAATCATCTTATTATAATGTATCAAACTATGTAATACAAATTTAAGATTCTATTAATGTGTTATCATCAAACTAATGAATAGTAATAATTATTCTATTACGTTGTTGTTATTTTTTTTTTTTTTTTTTTTTCTATAATATTGATTTTTATTACACTGTAATAACTATTACAGTGTACCAAATGAGCCTTAAGTGATTTGTAGTAAAAAAGAATAAAGAAAAGTTATTAAGTAATATAACATTAATTTTCTACTTTTTTGCTAAACAAATATAACATTATTTAAAGTTACACTTGCACCACGTATAATTTGATCTTGACTAAATATTTTTCTTGCTCATGGTAAATAATATAGTGATTCTTTGTAAAATCACTTTTTTAAGGAGACCAACAGTTCAAGTGGGAAGGTCAAAGAAAACTCCTTCCGCCATGTTTTTTTCTCCTTTCAAGAATACTAGATGGGTTTGTTGGATATCTGAGAGTGATGAGAGGCATGTTGATGTTGTGTCCAGCTTAAAATAACAGGAATAGTGTATAAACTATTACGTTATTTAAAATTTTAAATAATGTGATAGTCTATACTTGATTAGATCTGTAATATTTAATCTAGACTATAAAATAGATACTCTTTATTTTATTTTAAATCAAATGCAGAAAATTATTTTCCAAAATAACCGCATCAATATTTATAAGCCTTGTGAGTAACCTTGTTAAGCACTTTTTTTGTATTATTTTTTTATGACTGAGTTTTTAGGCCAGTTTGCATCTACCTTGATTAATCTTAATAAAAATATATAATACTTTACTAATTACGTGTAGCACGATAATCATAAAATTTTACGTTTTACCTGGATTGATGGTTAAGGAACTCAAAACTAAAAATAATTGAGGAGATATCCAAAAACCGGACTAACTACCTTGTTGTAATTTTTTTTTTAATAAAAAGTTAGCTCTTTATCACTAGCATTACATCCCTCCTACTTTAGCAAAAACGAGGCTGACGTAGTAACCAAGGAAACTAGCTCTTCCCCTCAACCTATTCAATTGGAGCTAGCTATAGAGCGCACTTTTTCTTAGAAAAATGGAACGACTTACGTCCCGCCTATAGTAAATGGAGGGACGGTCCCGCCAAGGCTTTTGGGCCGTTGGATATTGTTAAAAAAATCGAAAAGATTTGGGCCGTTGGATGGAGAAAGGATACCGGTTGCAACCGGTTGGCCTTTCTCTTTTGTTTTTTCTTTTTTCTTTTCTCCGTCTCTTTTCTCTCTCGCTCGTTCTTCTTTTCGTAAACCAAACCCTAAGACCCATATTTCCTTTCTATTTTCTTTCTTTTTCTCTCTCCCTCGGCTGTCCCGATCCACACACCAGGCATCATCTTCTTCATCGTTTTAAGATTTCTACAGCTCCTTGCTTCTCATTCAGCGTCAGGTACAGATCTCAGTTTTTTCGTCTTCTTTTCTTTTCTCCGTCTCTTTTATATCTCTCGTTCTTAGATTTCTGAACCAAACCCTAAGTCCTCTTTTTCTTTTTCACACCAGATCGAGCCAGGCCGCCATGGCCAGCTCTGAAGCTCGCTCACTCACCCCCACCGTTAACCTCGTCTCGCCTCACCGAGTCCCTCTCTTTCTCGGTATCTCTCTCTCTAGCTCCGGGTTGGATCTGGCGCCGATTTGTGATTTTGTAGTAGCGGTGGAAGGTTCGATATTTGTCGGACCTGTAGGCGGCGGATGAGTGGGTTTGGTCGGAGTTTGGGCTGATGGGTGTGGGACTTGGTTGCTGGTGTTTGGGGGTTCAGTCAGCGCGTGATTGGTGGATTTGCGAAATGGGATGTTCTAGATCTGGTGTGGGTGATGGTGGCTTCCTTTGTGCGAAATGGTACGAATTTTTTATTTCAAGTGGTACAGTTAAGCATCTATGAGAATTTTCTGATTCTGGGTTTTTGTTTTTATTTTCTAATATTTTCTTATTTTGCCAAAGCTGGGATTTTTTTGCTATTCTTAAAACTATTAGTGTGTAAAACTCAAGTCTTTCTTTGTTATGCTCAGTATTTGTGGGATTCTTTCTTATTTTTACGGGTTTGATGTTTGATGTTTGATTTCATTGTTGCTAATTCTCAGCCTCAAGGACAATTAGATCTGCTGCAAGGATGGTAATTCGTTCATCCCTCTCTCAAAACTCTCAAATTCTCTTATAATTTTGGATTTTTTTTTAGTTTTGATTTAAATTTGTTTGGGAGCTGAGAAATTGTTAGAAAGTAGTTGAAATTTGGGGATTTGGGGAAATTGACACTAAACACAAGATTTGATTTTGAGAGTTTTTTTTTTTTTACTTTGCTCTGTTTTGTTGGGAATATAAAAGAGGATGATTGTTTCTCCTAGTTAGAATTTGGAGATCGATTGAGAAATTTCAAAGGAATATTTTTGCGATCGATGGCAAGTTTTTCCTTTGAAGTTTCTGTAGCTGTTATGTACAGAACTTACATCTGATATAATGATGGTTAATTCTCCAGTATGTAGGCTAACTTTTACCCTTTTTTTCCCCGGTGATCCCGAACAGCTGCAGAAATTGGAGAGGGAATATTATTGGATCATGGTACAGGTGTGGTTATTGGTGAAACTGCTGTTGTTGGAAACAGAGTTTCATTGATGCATGTAAGTCAATTTCATTCTTGGTTGTGTTCCTATTATTTGATGGGAGGACAGTTTAGTTATCTTTGTTGCAAACCCCCTAGTACTTTATGAAAACATATTATTTCATACTTGTTTGTTTTGTTTTTTTTGTTTGTATAATTTCTAAATAATTATTTCATCAGAACGTCTTGTGAAGAATTGGGAGATAAAAGAAGGTAATATAATATTATAAATTTTCACATACAGAAATGTCTTTGTTGAATGACTTCTTGAGCATATTAAGCTTGAAATGAATAATCAATACTTTAATAATACTGTTGATCATTAAGAAGTTCTTGGTTTTGAAGAAAGTTAAAATCAAGAGCAGACAATTTAAAATTGTAGACTTTGTTTTTTCATGTGTTCTCTGATCTTTATTGGTTTTATGCTAGTAAAACAAATGCTGGCACTGGTATAACTGTTAATTTACATTTTCTTAGAATGTATTATTAAATTATTGTGTATGGTTTTTTCAGGAGCTCAGGAGTCAGGATCATCAAAGAAATGATGAAGGCACTTAAGAGATGTGGCTAGGCATTAATTTCATTTGCCAATGCCAATGCTAATGCAATTCTTGGGAAAGGGACAAGGGTTTATTGTTTTGATTCTGATCTAGTACTTGCTTATTGTGTATGATTTGTGGGTTAGACTGAAGAGGGCTGACCTGCATTTTGCATTGCTTAGTTTTGAAGTTTGGAAGGCCTTTAACGAGAAGCAATAAATGCAATTGTGTACAAATGTTAGTTTTTGATGTTATGTACAAATGTTGCTATGGCTAGAGATATTCAAAAGGCTCTGGAAGTCTTTTGCTTGTTATTTTTTCGTGTAGACTATTTTTTTCTTCATCTCTATTTATATTTTCTTTGATTGAAAAAAAAGAAACCAGGTGATAGCAATGGAGAGAAAATATTTTTTTTTAATAGGGTAAATGGAAAAGAGAAAATGAAAATCTAGTTATTGGTTTTTTTTTTTTTAAATACAGCCTACCTTATTTTTTTGGTGGCAAATTGCTAACTATTGGGTCAACGTTAATCACTCTAATATGAAACAGTTTTTTATTTATTTTTTGTTCGATTTTATTGGTAATGTGAAAATTTGTCAATCGCATTTTTATTAGTCAAAACATTTTATTTTTTAGTATTATCTTTAACTCAAGGTTTTTTCATTTTTTTAATCTACTTTTCTAAATAAATGGAAGAAAATGAAACTAAAAGAATAATGTCAAGCAAATCTATCCATGATTTCACAACTTGCTTTAGCAAGAATGTTGAAAAATATTTGCACATTGCTTGAATAATGTCAATAAAGGTGGAATCTTTGTCATTGGGGAAGTGGTGCAGCCAAAAGTGATTTTTGCTTCAATAATGTTCCGAGTGTGCCTAATAAATATAAGTATGATGTTTAATTTTAAATGATAATAAATGATTATGTTATATAAAAAAAATACGCGTAATATTACATCATTACTTTATGGATTTTATGATTGTAGAGAAATTAAGATCTGTCGAAAAATTTGTAAAAAAGAATTGATCGGTTTTTAACTGTACAATTTCTGGAAAAATTTACGATCGATCGTGAACTTTCTTAGGAGTATTTTGGGATCGATCGCTTTATTTACTGTACATTACTGTTCATTTTCTGTACAGGGAATTTTGTGATCGATCGCAAAAAATTCCTTTGAATTTTCGCGATCGATCGGTTTATTCTCTGTTCAATTTCTGGAAAATTTGTGATCGATCGCGAAATTTCAAAGGAATTTTTTGAGATCGATCGCAAAATTCACTGCACAGAAAATGAAGAGTAATGTACAGTAAAGAAAGCGATCGATCGCAAAAAACTCCTAAGAAATTTCACGATCGATCACAAATTTTCCAGAAATTGTACAGAAATTTATTACTATTATGCTTTATGTGGGTAGGCAAGAAAATTTTTTTTTTTTTTTTCCTTATTATATGTATTAGTATCATACTGATTGACATTTATTCAAAAGTGATAATTTTTTACTAATTTTTATTTAATTGTCATAGTTCTTCGGATGTGTATCATTTGTTTTTTATTTTCTTAGTATAATATTTATAATTTTCTAAAGGTTTGTCTGAGATAGGTGCAACTAGTGTTGTTGCACTTATGGCACCCAAGACGAAGGAATTTGGTTTACCGAATAAACGGAGTGGTTAGGTGGGTGTTGTTATTTGTATATTCATTATAATCATAAAAGTTTTATCAAAACTAATATTTTTAATACTATTATTAGTATTGTTGTTGATTTTATTTGTATTTAATTATCATTTTTATTATTATTATAATCATATCAAGTATTGGGTGTTGTTATTTAATTATTACTATTAAGATGATTGCTCCCCTCATGTTTACTCTTATGAACTACCAAAAATACCCTTCACATCTTATAATTTTCCTAAATTATTCATTGATTTCAATTAATAATGTCTCTTACAAAATTAAAATTAAAATAGACTTCTT
>BKZX01025400.1:0-20179 GCA_014362285.1 Fagus crenata | reverse complement strand
CTTTTTGCTACTGGAAAACACACACACATTTTCCTTGGGACTTTACATGCCATATACTCTTCCACAGAAGATGTTTACCCTCTCAATGCTTCATATAAAGAACAGACATCAAGTACACCTTTACCATTCCACATCGAGGACATTCTTTCAACACCCCCACAAAATTAAAGATTGGAAGTAATATTCATTTTTGCTAAGGCTATATTTCAAATTTTACTAAAATATACATCCAAATAAGAAACAAAATTCCTTGGGACTTTACAACGCCATATACTTTTCCATAGAATATGTATATCCTCTCAGTGCTTCATATAAATAACGGACATCAAATACATCTTTAAGATTCAACCTCGAGGACTTTCTTTCCGCACCCACACAATATGGAAGATTGGAATATAAGAGACTAAACAAAGAGTCAACCAATTCTAAATCCCAATCCATGAATCCACATACAAACCTGAGGTTCCAAGACTATAATCTGGACATTCTTTCTGCACCCCCACAATATGGAAGATTGGAATATAAGAGACTAAACAAAGAGTCAACCAATTCTAAATCCCAATCCAAGAATCCACATACAAATCTAAGGTTCCATGACTATAATCTACCATCTTACGAAAACCAAGATAAAAATCTATGGAAAAATCCTTATCGTCAGTTATGAGGAACATATCAAGAACACCTCTGTTGGAATATTTTACTGAATATTTCGGTATATTATTCTTCTCAGTAGGAGGTAGATTATATAGTTGTACAAATGATCTAAATAAGGAAACAATTAATCATGGCTATTTACACAATCAACTCCTATAATTAAGCTATACATATATATCCTGACAACACTCCCCCTCAAGCTGGAGAGTAGATATCAATGACTCCCAGCTTGCTACAAATAGAGTCAATAGCATTCTTGGGAAGACCTTTAGTGAAGATGTCTGCTAGTTGACTTCCAGAAGGTACAAATGGTGTGATGATGTCTTTTGATTCCACTTTAGAACGAACAAAGTGACAATCAACTTCAATATGCTTGGTTCTTTCATGGAAAACTGGATTACTAGCAATATGAATGGCTGCTTGATTATCACAGTAAAGAGGTGTCGGACCTTGTGTTAAGAGTCCAAATTCTTGAAGAACAGTTCTTAACCAGGTTAACTCACAAGTGGTATGGGCCATGGCACGGTACTCTGCTTCAGCACTAGAGCGAGCCACAACTGACTGCTTCTTACTTCTCCAAGTGACAAGATTACCACCTATGAAGGTGCAATAACCAGTGGTAGATTTTCGATCTGAAGGTGACCATGCTCAGTCAGCATCAGTATAACCTTCAATGCGGAGATGACCAGATGATCGATAAAAGAGACCACGACCTGGAGCATTTTTGAGATACTTCAGGATGCGTATGACTGCATTCATGTGAGGAACTCGAGGGCTGGTCATAAATTGACTCACAACACTAACTGCATAAGAAATATCAGGTCGAGTAATGGTTAGATAAATAAGTTTACCCACAAGTCTGCGATAGGTGTCTGGATCATCAATAAAGTCACCCTCATCTGGCATCAATTTCAAATTGGACTCCATTGGTGTAGCAATAGGTTTGGAGCCAAGATAACCTGTGTCTTGCAGAATATCAAGGGTATATTTTCTTTGGGATAAGCTTATCCCTGCTTTTGACCTAGCAACCTCAATACCAAGAAAATAACGAAGCTTACCCAAGTATTTAGTGAGAAAACTCGAGCTAAGATGATTAATCAAGATCTGGATACCTTCCTTGTCACTCCCAGTAATGACGATATCATCCACATAAACCACAAGTATCACAATACCAATTTTTGTCTTCTTAAAGAAAACAGAGTGATCAGCTTGGCTGCGAGTCATACCATGCGAAACTACTGCCTTACTGAATTTGTCAAACCAAGCACGGGGAGATTGTTTGAGGCCATAGATAGACTTCTTCAGATGACACACACACTCCCCCTTGGACTCAAACCCAGGTGGTTGAGCCATGTACATAGTCTCATTAAGATCACCATGCAGAAAGGCATTTTTAACATCAAGTTGGTGAAGTGGCCAATCAAGATTGGCAGCTAGAGATATGATGATGCAAATAGAGTTCAGTTTGGCAACAGGAGAAAATGTCTCAGTGTAATCAAGACCATAAGTCTGAGTGAAGCCCTTAGCCACAAGACGAGCTTTCAAACGATCAACAATACCATCAGGATTTTGTTTAATTGTAAACACCCAACGACAGCCAACAATAGGTGTACCTGCAGGTTTATGAACGAGATCCCAAGTATGATTCAAGTCTAAAGCATGCATCTCTTCTTCCATGGCCTTACGCCATCCAGGGTGAGAAAGTGCTTCCCTGTAGGACTTGGGAACAACAGTAGATGAGACTGACAAAGAGAATGCTTTAAAAGAAGGAGATAAATGATCAAAGTAAACAAAGTTAGAGATAGGATGATTGGTACAAGTGCGCTTACTCTTACGAAGGGCAATAGGAAGATCAAGATCTGAGGTAGACTGAGGAAGAGGTGGATCTGCAGACGTCGAGGCGGACGAGGGAGGCAGTGGAGGGGACTCTACTAGTGGTGGAACGAGAGGGACACCCTGATTGCAGCGCCGGACATAAACCTGAGAGATAGGTGGTACCTGTGGAGCAAAGGGAATAGGTGTAGGAATAACAGGATTAGAGAGGATAGATTCCTGTAACTGTCCTCCCTGAGGAGAATAATAAGGAACATCCTCAAAAGATGTCACATCAGCACTAACAAAGTGTTTTTGTAGGGAAGGACTGTGGCACCGATAACCTTTCTGAGTGCGAGAATAACCGAGAAAGATGCACTTGTGTGCACGAGGATCAAGTTTGTCTCGACTAGGATTGAGATTATGGACAAAAGAAACACAACCAAAGACTTTGAGGGGAATAGGGAAAAGACTCTTAGCAGCAAATAAAATCTCAAAGGGAGACTTACCTTTGAGAACACGAGAGGGCATTCTATTCAAAAGATATGTAGCAATAAGAACTACATCTGCCCAAAAAAGTTTAGGAACATGCATTTGGAGCATAAGAGCACGAGCAATAGCTAGAATGGACCCATTTTTACGTTCAGCAATGCCACTTTGTTGAGGAGTACGAACACAAGATGTTTGATGAATAATACCCCTAGACGTAAGAAATTCTTGAAAGGAACTTTCTGTATATTCACGAGCATTGTCAGTTCGGAAAGCAAGAAGTTTGGCATTAAATTGATTGGAGATTTCAGCATAAAAAGATTTAAAAATTGCAAACAATTGAGATCTATCTTTAAGCACATACACCCAAGTTAAACGAGAATGATCATAAATAAAAGTAACAAAATAACGCGTACCACATAAACCAGTAGTGCGAGCTGGCCCCCAAACATCAGAATGGACCAACTCAAAAGGATGTAAACAAGGCTCATCATTGTGAAGTTTAAAAGTAGCTCTATGATGTTTACTCAGTTCACAAGTTTCACAATTAAAGCTAGAAAAATCAGATAAAAATGGAACTAATTGTTGAAGATTGAGGGACGATGGGTGTCCAAGACGGCAATGCCACTGATATGGAGAGACTGAGGAACTTAGAGCAGATGGAATTGAAGTGTGACACGGTCAAAAGTAGTAGAGTCCATCCTTCTTAATGCCCCCACCAATCATCCTCTTCATCTTTAGATCCTGAAAGACACAATAAGATGGAAAGAAGGCAATAGAACAATGTAAGGCAACGGTAAGCTTGTGAACAGATAATAAATTAAAAGGAAACTCAGGTAAGTATAAGACATTGGAAAATGTGAGATTAGGAGTGCTAACAGTACCTATCCCTTGGACAGGGGTTTTAGTGCCATTAGCAACAGTAACAGAGAAAGGAGAACAAGAATTCGAAATATTCGAAAGAAGTGAAGAATTATCAGTCATATGATCAGAGGCTCCCGAGTCGATAATCCAAGGAGGACTAGATGATGAATGAAGACAAGTGTTACCTGAGGCGACCATGGAGGAGGATGAGGCACGTTGGAGAATTGAATCATACTCAGCCTTGCTTATAAGAACCTGCTCCTCAGAAATAGGGGTGGAGTTATCCCCATCAACAGTAGCATGATTAGCCCAAGCTGGTTTGCCATGAAGCTTCCAACTGAAATCAACTGTGTGATTAATACGACCACAATGAGTACATTTCCTAGGGCCACTGCCACCACCACCATTACGACCACCTCGGCTACCACGACCATTATGGGTACCCCGTCGAGAACTATGACCACCACGCTCCCCCTGAGGAGTATCATACTGCCCAAAAAGAGCAGATCGCTCGTCTTTGACACCAGAAGATGAGATAGCTGCTCTTCTAACTCGAGCATAAGTCTCACTAACAGCAGGTATGTCCTTTCCAAATAGGATCTGAGAGCGAATGGGATCAAGGTCCGGCTTAAGACCAGATAAAAACTTAGCAACTCAAAATTCTTCCCGGTACTTCTGCTGTTTCTGCAAGTCAGTAGATAATGACTGATACACATTAAGTTCATCCCACATACCTTGGAGAAGAGAGAAATATTCCTCAACTGAGCGATCACCCTGCTGGAGAGAGAACATATCTTGATAAAGCTCATGAATGCGAGTAATATTTTCTTCAGAAGAATACATGAGATGCAGTGTATCCCAAATATCCTTAGAAGATTCCAAGTACGACACATTGTTGAATACATCGGGTTCTAGACTATTCCATAACCAAGTCATAATCTGTGCATCCTCTTGGAGCCACTTAGAAATTTTGGTGGCATCAATGGGTTTGGTAGTTGTGAGATATGATTATTTGCCACGACCAGTCAAGAAAACACGAACAGCATGTGACCACTGAAGATAATTGGAGCCCTTTAATTTGGTACTAGTCATAGAACCAAAGAAAAGGGAATCCTGCAAGTCTTTAGTGTCACCCATAATAAGAAAATAAAGGTATCATGTGGTGAGCAAATATATATAATCAAACAGTAACTTAATATCAAGGACTAAGGCCGAAAGTACTGTTTGTATGTGAGACAAAATAGCCAATAGTAACAAAGCAATAACAAGATAGCCAATAGGAACGCAGTAAGTGATACTGCTGTCTTAGACAAAAAAGGGAAATATGATACCAAGCCTCCACCACCGAGTCTGAGAAAAATCCAAGAGAAATCAATAGTGAGTGCTAGCGGCGGCGTGAGAGAATGATCGAGAGCAGTAGATCAAGAAAAAACGAGAGCAGTAGATCGAGACAACCAAAGAACCACCGGAGTAAACCTTGTGGTGCGAGAGAATCCGAGTGTCATCGCAAGGCCAGGTGAAAGCCAAGAAGCCGAGGGGAAGCTGAGATGGTCACCGGCGTAGACTGGTGAGCCGAGAAAGTCCGAGATGCCGAGATGGTCACCGGGGATGCCTGGTGAGCTGATACTGTGCGAGTGGAAGCCGAGATGGTCACCAACGAAACCAGGTGAGCTGATAGAGTCCGAGATGACCACCGGTGATGCCTAGTGGTCTGAGAAAGGTACCAGAGTGGCTTGGCGGCGCCGAAATCTGAGAGAGAAGAAAGAAACCCTAACTTTTTAGGGTTTTCAAAAAGAAACAGGTAACCTGCTCTGATACCATGTTGGAATATTTTACTGAATATTTCGGTATATTATTCTTCTCACTAGGAGGTAGATTATATAGTTGTACAAATGATCTAAATAAGGAAACAATTAATCATGGCTATTTACACAATCAACTCCTATAATTAAGCTATACATATATATCCTGACAACAACCTCTAAGGCAAGATCCCCACACCAAACATTATGCCAAAAGCATACCCTCCTACCATTCCCCACCACATATTTACTAAAACCAAAAAACCTTTCCAGCTAGCCTTAATCCTTCTCTAAAGACTATATCCATAAGGTCTCCTCACCAAGTTTTAACATCCACCATGCCAAAGGCCTCTTGGCCTAGTGGTGCCTCCAGCCCCCCGCAAAAAGGTGAGCTCAGGCTCGACCCACTGGCTCCCTCTTAGAATGGGGGTGAACTTGACTTCCCAAAGAACCCAAAAGATTAACATCCACTTCCTCAGGAATCCCCATAACTATAATGACACATTGCAAAAGGTGACGATCATTCTCACAACAATGCCATATTATTTTCCTAGCATTGCTTGGTTGAAGGTACTCAATATTCTAATTGCCCACCCTCCAACATTAATAGAAGAACAATCCACCTCCCATTACACTAAGGGCACGTTTGGTACACTGTAATAGGAATCAGTATTACAAGGAATAAAAGAAGCTATAATGTAATAACTATTACCATTCATTTGTTTGGTGACAACACATGAATAAAATCCTGAATCTGTATTCTATATTTTACTACAACATAATTAATATATTGTTTATTATACGAGTATTAATAATTTTAAAATATTTTAGAGACTTAGATTTTGAATGTTGTGTGTGTAGAGAGAGAGAGGCACTTTTTTAAAAAAGGAAATGGAGACTTGAGTATATATATATATATTAGTTATTCCCTGTAATGAAAGCGTAAGCAAACAACCGAATAGTTATTCCTTTGGAATAGCTATTACATTACAGGACCTATTACAGTGTACCAAACGTGCCCTAAGTGATATTTAAATTCATCACCAATCCTTTCTCACCAAAAAAAAAAAAAAAAAAAAAATCTCTTCTAATTTCAGAAGTTTATAAGCCACGTGAGTAGGGATAGCATAAAAAGAGAGAAAGTACGTTGGTAAACTATAATACATGCTTTTGATGGAAGTAAGCCTTCCTCCTTTAAACAAGTACAATTTCTTCTAACTTGCCAACTGCCATTAATCCTTCCTGAAATTCTCTTCCACACTACAATAGCCTTAAAAGGAGGTCCAAATAGCAAACCCAAATAACTACGGGGTAAAGAACCCACTCTAAAACAAAAAACCATGGCAAGCTCCTCAAACCCTAAACCTCCCCCCACTGGGACAAACTCACTTTTTACTCTTGTTCACCCTCAAACCCAACATAGCTTCAAAACAAAGGAGGATAGACCCGATTTAACCATGACGTTCAATATAGCATCGCACAACAACAAGTGAGTAATCGTCATAACTCCTTTAGCTCCATTTCCAACCTAGAATCCAATACAACCACCCTCCACTTCTATAGACAACAGTTCATTAAGCCTCTCCACTAATAGAATCAATAGCAAACCAGTCTAGAGCTGTTAGGAAAGTGATTTTTTTTTTTTTTTTTAAAGATAACCCATTTGTTCCATCTTTCTTCAAAACCAAACCTAACCAAAATACAAACTAAGCAATTCCAATTCACAAGGCCACCCAATAATTGAAAGAAGACGCGCATAGCCTTGTAGCTCAACTAGTTGGCACGTTCTCCAAATGAGACATCCAGGTTCAAATCCTCCTCCCCAACTATCGAATTATCAACAACAAAAAGATGTGCTCTGAATCATATATGTAATCTAAGTCTAGAACAAAAGAAAACACATATAGCATAACAATTACTGTAACACCATAGGTACAATGCCAACTACAAAAAGCAGATATCTTTGATCACCAAACAAAGCACTCACTGACCTCTTCTAAAACTGGCTTTCCACTCAATATCTAATCCGAGTACGAATTGACCCGAATCTCTCTTGGACTCGATCATGGTCAGAATGCCCTTTGCAGCTTGCTCTACCTCGATGGCTGTCTTGCTATACAAAATGTGACCCCCAAACTTCATGACTGGCAATCTCATCGCTTCAGCTTTACAGCGAGATAGAACTGGATTTGGGTTTTGGAGTGCCACGATGGATCTCGGCAATCGGCGACGCCTACTTCTGAAGGGATCCGATTCCACAGCGTCGTTTCGGATTTCAACGTCAGGGTTGGAGCTGGAGGTGGAGACGAGAGATCTTTGCAATCGGCGACGCCTAATTATGATGGCATCTGATTCCACGGCGTCGTTTTGAATTTCAACGTAAGGGCTGGAGCCGGAGTTGGAACGTCGCTTATTGTTGAGAGAGGTAGTGGCGGATTCGACGGCGGCGTCGATGGCTACGAGATCTTCGTCCGTCAAGGCTTGGCTCCAATCCCTTTCTTCCTCCATTCGTTACATTTGCGTTTGGAGGGAAAAAGGCTTTTGTCTTTTGTTGCTTCTTTTCCCCATCCGACTTGGGAACCAACAAAAGTTAAAAAACACCAAAGATTCAAGACCCGCCTTTTTTCAATATTTTAGTACGGCTATGCTGATTAAGCTACTTTTCTGTTTGTTTTCACTTTTCACTTTTATATACTACTGTATTTTTCTTAATTTTTAATAAAATAAGCAAATAAACACACATTCAGCAAAATACCTAGATACTAAGGACTTAATTGGACCACTTCCTAGTTTGAAGACTTTGGCAACGAATAAGCTAGTTTTTTTTTTGCTTTTTACTTATTTCTAATTTTTGTCTAGGTTTTAATTTAAAATTTTTAAAAAGTAGCTTTTTAAAATAAAAATAAAAAGTTAAATACGCTACTTTTTGAAAATATTGAATTAAAAAATTGAGACAAAATGTTGAAATAAGCAAAAAGCAAAAAAAGTGCTTATTCGTTGCAAAAAACACGCTTAACTGCACCCTTACTACCTAATAAAGCTAAAACATTAACTTTATCATTGCCAACTAGTTAGATTGGCCTAGCCGACTATATTGACCTCATGAGCCATGTCACCTTCAAAAGCTCGGTCCTCACCAGCCAAGTTAGTCTCACCAATTGGGTCAACCTCGCCAACTAGGTCGCCTTCACTAGTTCGATTGGCATCACCAACTAGGTCGCCTTCACCAATTAGGTCGCCCTCATAAGCCAGGTTGCCCTCATCGATTAGGTTGGCCATAAGAGTCAAGTCGTTGCCTTCATAAGCTTGGTCACTTCTCACCATCTAAGTTGATCTCACCAATTAAGTTGGCCTCATAAGCTAAGTCACCTTCATAAGCTTGGTCTTGGAAAGTATGTTAGCACCATAGGATATATAAATTAGACAACACACATAAATTGAATAGTATAAGCCCTTTGAGGCATGAATAACTTAAGCCTTCCTTGGCGAAGGCACACAAAAACCCTAACAAAGGGGTAAATAAAACTAACTTAGCACACTCTCAGAAAATAGACCTCGAGCCAACTTTGGTCGCTTAGGTGTCTAAGCCCATGAAATTTCCATAAAGTTTAGTGTGCCCAAAGGGTAAGTTGTAAACACTTGACTAAGTCAATGGCCAGAAGCTACAATTGACTCACGTACTTGGGAAGCTTTTCCCCTCAACAATGCAATCTCCTTAAAAATCGTAATATTTCATATTTGCTAGGTAGATCAAGTAGAGTCTCCCTAATTGGCCTAGCTGAACAAAACTTCCATAACAAGCTCAATCTTCCATACTTGTCATGTAGGTCGAGCATAAACTCCCTAATAGACATGGTTGAACAAAGCCTCCCAAATAGGCTTAATCTTTCATACTTGTTAGGTAGGTCGAGCATATCCTCCTTAACAAAAATGTGGAAAAAGGGTTTTGAACCCCAAATCTTAATATGCAGCGGATTTGTTAATTATATGTTTAGGAATGTAACTATACACCGAAAATAAGTAATTTACATTGAAATTTCGTTTAGTTAAACATTTTCTTCAAACAAAACTTTTTATGTTAAATCAAACGAAGTTGAAATCATGAAACCTAATATATTGTAAAAAATGTTGAAAAAAGGGTGAAATTATAGTTACTAAATTTGTTAGTTGCCATTAAAAATAAAGTCATGAAGTACGATATATTGTGAAAAATGTTTTGCAAAAATATTTTTTTGTCCTAAAATATAGCTATCCTATCCTTCAAATTGTTAAGAAATTTTATTTTTGTTCTTAAAAGTTAAAAATGTTATACTCCTTGTTTCTATCCACTCCAACAGGGACAAAAGACGTAAACTATATATCCTAACCATTCTTAAAAAATAGTTTAGATTATACTTACGTCCATAAAATATGTACTTATCTTAAATACAATAGCTATTACCTGAAAAATGAGAGACATTTTAAATTTATAATGATACATTTTTTTTTTTTTGGTAAATAAAAAAATTTAAGGAGGACAATAGAATGTATATATTTCAATTTTTAATTTTGCCAAAATGTTTAAAAACGTGACAATTTAAAAAATTGTTAGTACTATTTCTATTTATTTCTTCATGAGAGGGAAATTGCTAGTGCTATCAAAATTACAAATTTGTCCGAAATGGCACAAGGAAGCTCAAGTGCAGCTCGAATTGGAAACATAAATAGACGAAGCCAAATAAATTCAGCTCGACTTGGCTCTATAACAATTTACAACACATCACGAAAGGTTGAGACGTTTCTCTGCCCTAGGGTTCTTTCAAAACCCTAGCCACACGTAGAACCCAGTCCTTGTCTTGTACAAGGTTTTGTTCTCTCTTGTGGTTATACCACTGGTAGGACGGAGGTGATTGTATCTATTAACTTTTGTTAGTGTTTGCAGGAGGTGCGAAGAGATGGAAGAGATTGATAATATGTGGCAAAGATTGTCGCTAAATGAGATAGAGGGAGATAAGTTCAACCTTGGGTCTCAAACCCAGGCAATCACATATTCCTTGGCAGCAAAGTTCTATACCAGAAGAATCATCAATGTGGAGGCGGTTACTCGAACTTTTAAACCGTTGTGGAGGACAGAGCGAGGATTTTCAGTTAGAGACATGGGGGACAACCTACTGCTGTTTCAGTTTGAGGATGAAGCAAACAGGGAACGTGTTCTCTTCGCTGAACCGTGGTCTTATGACAAGTACCTAGTAGCCTTTCGTAAGGTAGAGGAGGATGTCGAGATTGAAAGTCTGATCTTCGATCGAGTTACTTTCTGGGTGCAGATACACAACCTCCCGATGTTAAGCTTGAAAAAGGAAATAGCGGAAGCACTTGGGCGCGGGATTGGTGAGGTGATGAAAACAACAGATACAGACGAAGAAATGGGTGGTGGAAGGGTGATGAGAATCCGGGTTAAGGTGGACATCACCAAACCTTTATGCCAAGGAAGGAAGATTGGATTGGCAAATGGAAAAGAGGGGTGGGCAGCTTTCAAATACGAACGGTTACCAAATTTTTGTTTTTGGTGCGGTTTGGTGACCCATGGAGAGAAGGACTGCGCTCAATGGCTCCGAAACCATGCTTCTCTGGGGAAGAAAGACCAAGGTTATGGTGCGTGGATGAAGGTAGCCAGTGATAGACCAAATCGCAAGGTAGAGATCCACGTGGAGGGCCATGCCACCCATTTTGGTAGAGAGCCAAAACACTCACCGGAGGAGTGGCAGCAGAAATCAGCGCCGTCTGAAGTGCCGTCTGAAGTGCCAAGCTCAAAATGGAAAGATGCAAGTTTGGAAAGCCTCGCCCCAAATCCGGGATCTGCTGTACCATTGACTACCACTGATTTCGAAGATCAATTGCGAGAGATTGACCATGAATTAGGGTTATCCAACAAAAAATCCGGAAGTCCCAGTTTTACAGCTCTCATGTCAACCCCACGTGAACCTTTTGTTGGTCCATATAACCCGCATGGCCCCTGTACTCAGCAAAGCCCAAGTGACAAAGGCCCACTAAAGGATGTTACTAATATTACAAAAAATAGTGGGGGCTCATGGAAGAAAAAAACCTGGGCCCGTGGAATGGAAACAGGAGAAGCTTTACTGGTCCTGGCAGAAAAAAGAAGCAGTGACTCAATTCAGGCAACTCATGATGATTATGGGAGACCAGGAAAATACCAACGTACCACTCCAATGGACATTGTATTGGCGGAGGCTGACCATGCTCAGCTCCGCCAGAACCAATGAGTTGTCTCAGCTGGAACTGTCGTGGGCTTGGGAACCCATGTACAGTTCAAGAGCTTGCCTACTTGGTGCGGGCAAAAGATCCCTCGGCGGTGTTTTTGTGCGAAACATGGTCGAATGATGAGCACTTAGAAAATTTACGATGTCGTTTACATTTCAATAACAAACTTCTTGTCCCTAGTAATAAAAAGGGAGGAGGTTTAGCATTATTTTGGAATAAAAGTTTTAATTTATCTGTTTTGTCTTACTCTTGTAATCATATTGATACTGTTGTTCACTCTGGTACTTCAGATGCTTGGAGGTTAACCTTAATATATGGAGCCCCTGAAACACACCTTCGGATTGAGACATGGAACCTCATCAGACGTCTCTCAGGGCAAATCCACCTTCCGTGGTGTTGCATAGGAGATTTTAATGAGATTATTCTTAGCACTGAGATGCAGGGGAGAAGACCGAGACCTGAACGGCAGATGAAAGATTTTCGTGAGGTTCTTGATGACTGTGGAATGCTGGACCTGGGTTTTCGGGGCTCACCATTTACATGGTGTAATAACAAAGACCCTCCAAATACTACGTGGGTTCGTCTAGATCGAGGAGTGGCAACCATGGATTGGCTTAATAAGTTTCATGGTGCTCGGCTGGAACACCTCAATGTTACCAATTCCGATCACAAATGTCTCCACTTGGAGTTTGAGCCTTGCAACCAACCTCAATATTCCCGTAAGCCATTTCGTTTTGAAGAGATATGGACCAGTGATAGTGGGTGTGAAGCCACAGTCCAAGCCGAATGGGACAAGTGGAGTGATGGGACGGCAATGTTTCAAGTGTGGAACAAACTCAAGAACTGCAAGAAGGGTCTAGGCAAATGGAGTAGGCCGCATTTTGGTAATGTAACTCGGCAGTTGGTTGAGAAGAGGCATCAGTTACAGGAGGCCGAAGTCAATGCAATACAAGGAGGTGGTTTGGATATTCTGAAGAAGCTGAAGTCTGAAATTAATTTTCTCTTAGAGAAAGAAGAGAGAATGTGGCGTCAAAGATCAAGAACATCATGGCTAAAGGATGGTGATCGAAACACAAGATATTTTCATGGGCAAGCTTCACAGCGACGCCGACGGAACAGAATCACAGGTCTTCGGAACAATGATGGGGAGTGGATGGACACAAAGGATGAAGTGGTGAACACTTTAATTGGGTACTATGAATCTATTTTCCAGTCATCACATCCGAGCCTCATTGAAGAAGCCGTGGCCCATGTTCCTCAGGTAGTCTCAAGCTCAATGAATGAACGCCTGACTCGTGCTTTCACGGAAGTAGAGGTTGAAGATGCCTTGAAGCAGATGGCTCCACTAAAGGCTCCTGGGCCAGACGGATTACCACCTCTCTTCTACCAAAAATTTTGGCCAGTGGTGGGCCCAGATGTTACAAGGGGAGTTCTTTCTTGTCTCAATTCTGGTCAGTTACTCACTTCCATTAACCATACTTTTATTACACTCATTCCCAAAGTTAAAAATCCAGAAAGAGTTACTGAATTCCGCCCTATTAGCTTATGCAATGTGATTTACAAGCTTGTGTCAAAAGCCATTGCAAACAGGCTAAAAACTATTCTCCCACATCTCATATCTGACTCTCAAAGTGCCTTTGTCCCAGGGCGTTTAATTACAGATAATGTTCTAGTTGCTTTTGAAACATTACACCACATGCACACTACTAAAATGGGGAAGGATGGTGCCATGGCTCTTAAATTGGACATGAGTAAGGCCTATGATCGAGTTGAATGGGCTTATCTCGAATCTATAACGAGGAAAATGAGATTTCATCCTCAGTGGGTCTCTATAATCATGCAGTGTATCAGTACTGTGTCATACTCCTTGTTAGTTAATGGGGAGCCCCATGGTTATATAAAACCCACCCGGGGTTTACGCCAAGGGGATCCCCTATCACCTTATTTTTTTTTATTGTGTGCAGAAGGATTTCATTCCCTTATCTCACAAGCTTCTGAACAAGGAGAGTTGCAAGGGGTTGCTCTGTGTAGGAGAGGACCCAGAATTACCCACCTCTTCTTTGCTGATGACAGTCTCCTGTTCACAAAAGCCACGCCTAGAGATTGTGCAAAACTCCAAGAGATCCTCCTACTATATGAAAGAGCTTCAGGCCAACAGGTTAATTGAGACAAAACTACCATCTTCTTCAGTAAAGCCACTCCAACAGCTACTCAAGCAGCAATCAAAGATACTTTAGGAGTTCCAATCATAAAACAGTATGAAAAGTACTTGGGCCTTCCGTCCTTTGTGGGAAAGAACAGAACAGCTTGCTTTACACAATTAAAGGAGCGGGTTTGGAGCAAGCTTATGAGTTGGAAGGAAAAATTGTTATCTCAGGCAGGGAGGGAAGTTCTCATTAAATCTGTAGCCCAAGCCATACCCACGTATACTATGAGCTGTTTCCGACTTCCAAACAGGCTTTGCCAGGACCTTGAATCTATGATTAGAAAATTTTGGTGGGGTCATGGACCGGACAAGAACAAGATTTGCTGGGTAAAATGGAGCTCCCTATGCTGCCAGAAGGATTCGGGTGGAATGGGGTTCCGAGAACTACGAAAGTTTAATGATGCACTGCTAGGCAAACAGGTTTGGAGACTCCTCACTGATACAAACTCTCTCTTGCACCGAGTTTTTAAAGCAAAATTCTTTCCTCATTGCTCAATCCTAGAGGCTGATACTAAGACAAAAGGCTCTTATGCATGGCAAAGCATCCTTAAGGCCCGTGATGTTATCAAGAATGGCATTGTTTGGAGAATGGGGAATGGGAAGAGCATTAAAATTTGGAGGCAACGTTGGCTTTTAGAAGACAATCACCATAAGGTTATCACCCCAACCCCTCTATCTTGGCAGACAGTACAGTTTCGGAACTGATATCACCTCAAACGAAACAATGGGATGCAACATTGATTGATAGCATCTTCTTTCCATATGATGCCATGGCTATTAAGAGTATTCCATTAAGTGAAGGGTCTCCAGAGGATAAACCATTTTGGCCTGGAACACCCACGGGTCAGTATACTGTTAGAAGTGGATACAAGTTCCTTCAAGCAGAAGAGTTGAAATCCTAGCCCAGCTGCTCAAATCTGAAGCCAATGGAACGAATTTGGAAGGATGTGTGGACTCTGCAAGTCCCGAAAAAAATCCAAGTATTTATGTGGCGTACCCTAAAAGACTCCCTGCCAACCAAACTTAATTTGAAGAGGAGACATGTGGTTGAAGATCCGGTCTGTGAGATGTGTGCCGCTCCAACAGAGGACATCCTCCATGCTCTCTGGGACTGTCCACAGGCAAAAACTGCATGGAGAGGAGACACTAGACTTGGGGATGTGCGAAGATCAAAATTCCTGAATTTTACTGAACTTTGGTGTCATGTGAGGGAGCTGGAACCACCATCTGATATGGAGATGTTCAGCACAATTTGCTGGGCTATCTGGCATAGGAGAAATAAGGTAAGACTTAAACAACCAGTTGACAAGGCTGATCACATACCAGTCTTTGCCCTGGAATACCTCCAAGAGTTCCAGTCAAGCCAAGTATCCCCTATCCCCAACCCATCATCACTACCGCAAGCTCAGTGGAGAAAGCCCACTGCCTGTGGTTTTAAGGTGAACTACGACGGAGCAGTATTTGCCGAGACAGCAGAGGCAGGCATAGGCATTGTTGTTCGAAACGCCAGTGGGAACCCCGTGGCTACCCTGTCACAGAAAATCACATTTCCTCTCTCTGTAGAAGCAACAGAAGCGATGGCAGCTCGGCGTGCAGTCCGTTTCGCACTAGAGCTGGGTCTCACCGAGGTGGAATTTGAGGGGGATTCTCGCATCATAACAGATGCTCTGAATGGGGAGAAGTACTCTCGGGCTGTTTTCGGGGTCATCATCGAAGACGCAAAGGTTCTTGCACAACGCCTTCACACGTTCTCTTTCCACCATGTAAAACGATTGGGCAATTTAGTTGCTCATGCGTTAGCTCGCCGAGCTCAATTTTGCAATGTTCCAAATGATAGGATGGAGTCTGTTCCTCCTAACATTCAACACCTGTTATTTTTAGATGCTTCTTGAATGAAATTTCTTATCCTTTCCCCAAAAAAAAAAAAAATTTACAGCACATCACTGCCCAAGGGTTGCAGTCCCGCCCTTTCCAGTTCCCACTCTCCTTCTCACTCCCCCAAAATATTCCCTGCTCTTTCTTCCTTCATTCTTCACTCCCTCACTCCCTCCACTTCCATGCTTATATAATACATAAATTCTACTTTGAACAAGTAGAACAATAAACAAAGATGAGCACCGTGGACAAGATGCTAATCAAAGGCATCCGGAGCTTCGACCCGTAGAACAAACACGTCATCACCTTTTTCAAGCCCTTAACCCTAATCGTCGGCCCCAACAGCGCTGGCAAAACCGTAATCTCCTTCTCAATTCTCAATCCCCATTCCCCACTCTTCATTCAAAGCATTTTTGAGTATTTGATTGTGCAATTATAATGTGCAGACTATTATAGAGTGCTTGAAGCTTTCCTGCACCGGAGAATTGCCTCCCAATGCGCGTTCGGGCCACAGTTTCATCCATGATCCCAAGGTCTATTTCGCTATCACTCTTTTTTTCATTTTCGTTTTTGAATTTATATATTTGAAATTTCTTTGAATTTATGTGTGATTTGAGATTGTAGGTTGCAGGGGAAACGGAGACGAAAGGACAAATTAAGCTGCGATTCAAGACGGCAGCGGGCAAGGATGTGGTGTGCATAAGGTCGTTTCAGTTGACAGAGAAGGCGTCGAAGATGGAGTATAAGGCGATCGAGAGCGTTCTCCAAACGATTAATCCACACATTGGAGAGAAAGTTTGCCTTAGCTATAGATGTGCTGACATGGACCGAGAGATACCTGCTTTAATGGGCGTCTCCAAGGCGGTTCTTGAAAATGTCATTTTTGTACACCAAGATGAAGCTAATTGGCCATTGCAAGATTCTTCGACACTTAAGAAGAAGTTTGATGATATCTTCTCTGCTACCCGGTATGGCGCATATTCATCCCTCGACTTTTGTATTTTATGTATCGTTTGTATTGTACGCTGTTGATTGTTGTATGAGAATGAATTTTTTCACTAGTAACTGTTAGCCAATCAAATACATCACATCAAACATGAAGGGATTGCATTTCCATATCACTATATTGTGGTGCTTATTGGTATCATCAATGCAACCCCAAATAAAGCAAAAACTAAAGACGCAATTCTCATGCATTGGCACAATGAATTAAAAGATGTGATCCATGGATTCCCTTCTTGATTTACATATGTTAGGAGGGACTTTTTTTATTTATTTTTTATTTTTAAGAAAGAATGTTAATGATGCAATTTGGAAGGTTATTACTTTGTGTTTGATGGGAAGTTTGGAGGGAAAGGAATGCATGCATGTTTTAAGTAAATGAACTCCCGTTAGTGTAGTTGAAGTCTTTGTTCTTATGGTCTCTCTGAGTGGGAGCAGGCTGCCTTGGATGAAGCAGCTCAGGGAATAAATGTTTCATTGGAATCTCCCCACACTGTCGGTCATTCCAAAAACAATCTAGATCCCCCAACTTCTACTAGGAAACTAATATGTTTGGAGAACTCCTCATAATGTTTTCCACAAATGCCCTATGCACCTCTAACTTTCTTTGAAAACCACTGTCCCCACGCATCCCCATATTTTACCCCCCACTATCCTCCTCCAAAGATGATCCTGCCCTGTTGTATATCTTCAAGGCCACTTGCCCAATAGTCTTTGATTAAAAGTACATAAAATGGAGGATTAGGATTTTGTCGAGCCTTCCTCCTGTTCCATGTTGAACATACCACTCTCAGTTCTTTTTTTCCTTATTCTTGGCAACTGTTTAACATTCCCCAACATTGCACCAACCACTCCTTTTCCTCCTCCTCCTCCCAAAGCTCCTTAGCTTTACTATCTATCTCTCCAATAGGCCCACGATTTTCTACCAATGAATGATATTTTTTTGATAAGTTACCAGTGAATGATATTTAATTGAATGGAATTTAATTATAGCAGTTGTTCAATTAACAGTGTGAGATAATTGAAGGTCATATATAATTTTAAATAATGATTCACTTTTTTTTTTTTGATAAGTAATGCAAAATTCATTAAAGAAAAAACTATTCTTGTCAACGAGGAGTATACAAACAAAAAAGCTAGAAAAAAAAAAAAAGAAAAAAAAAAGAAGAAAAAAAGAAAAAAAAAGAAAGAAGACAAGAGCCGAGAAATTAACAGTGGAGCAATAATTCATCTAAGAAATCTAGTAAGAAAAGCCGGAGAGAGTGGAAGATTGGGGACTCCATTCGTAAAGACTTTGCAGGAGAAAGAACTTAAGATGTGGCAAAGATGACTCTGTGCCCTCAAAGGTACGCCGATTCCTCTCTCTTCAAATGCACCACATAAGGCATGAAGGAGCAAGCACCCACACGCCCGACCTCTAACTCTTCCCATAGTACCTCTCCAAGACTCTAACATAGCAAGGATGGAAAAAGAGGAAGATTTTATGAGCAGATGGAAAAAGGCGGTTGTTACTCTTCATCAAACTCATCTCCTTTGCTTTTTCTTGAGGCTGGGGCTTTTTTTTGAAGCAATATTTGTTGCTCTTTTGTGCCCTGCTTTTTGTCTCTTCTAGATGTGATCGGTAAGTCTAACTACAACAAAGAATTAGTACTGTGTCTGGTAGGTGCTTGACAAATTTTCTATTCTGACTAAACAATAATAGGCAACTCCTAGTCAATGTAAATGGATATAGTTTGTCTAGAATGTATGGAAATATTCTCAATACAAAACTTACAGTTTCAGGACAGAAGCATTTCTCATTTCCTTTATTCATCATAGTTCAATGTGGTAGGAGAGGATACACTAGCCTCTTAACTTGAGTGTTAGCTCTGGGGTCCGGGTTCGAATCCCCGAGGGTGCATGTCACTGTACTTATTGTATAAAAGGAAGAAGAAAAGTACACAAACTCCTTATACCTAAGCCTCTCGATTGAAGAAGAGAACAAATAGTTTTCCAATCTACCAATGATTCTTAATTCAACACTGCCACTCAGGAAATCAATTTGTAGCGGCTCTTCTCTTTGCTACACCCACCGGAACAGGGAACAGTGACATCAAATTGGTAGACAACTTGAAAGTGTACTTTTAATTACAGTAACTCTTCCACCTCTAGGTAAATACATTTATTTTTTGATAATTAATGATGTTTTATTGAAAAAAGAATATGTCAAGTTCCTGATTATGAACATGAAACAGCCTAAAAATTACAATGAATCATGAACTGAATTGAGAGAGAATTTGAAATCTATGAAAGAATTGCTATGAGTAAAGCCCCATGCCTGGGACCAAGAAAATAGAGTTCGAAAGAACAGAGTTTCCAAATCAAAATCTGTTGTAGCCGTGTCCTCAAGGGTGCGGCTATTTCGCTCCTCCGCATCAAGCATAACGGCACAAGATTCCATATAACCAATGAACACTTTCCAAACTAGTTGCGCCACCCAAATAAAAGCTCCATTACCGTCTTGGGCATCGCCCAATGAATCCCAAAGGCAGCGAAGACCACATTCCACAACTTGGAAGCAATATCTTAGTGAAGCAGCAAACGGTCCACTGTCTCCCCACTCTGTCGGCACAGACAACACCAACTAACAAGAGAATTGCCCCTCTTAATAAGGTTATCATGAGTGAGAATTTTCTCCCAAGCTGCTGTCCAAACAAAAAATGAGGCCTGTCTTGGAGCCTTGACACACTAGATACTTTTCCAAGGGAACGAAATATCATTCGTGCCTCTAAGCTGTGCTTAGTAGGAATGCACATCAAACTTACCAGAACTAGACAGGCTCTGGATTATCATATCACGACCATCTCCCCGAGGGACTATATAATAAAGAAACTCCAGAAACGAGGACACCGACTCCATTTCCTAATCATGGAAGTCCCTTATGAAACCGCACATTCCAACTACTACCCATCCCTTCCATTCGGAAAATCATACTGAGTTAGCAAGGGCATCCCAGTCAACCTCCTTTCCATTTTTTTTTTATTGGCACTGGGTGTCCAGAGCATTTTTGCTCCAACTAATCCCGGGGGTGCACAGGCCCTCGGTAAGGAGTTTCCCGCAAGTGCACCTCGGGGAATTCAAGAAGCAATTAAATTCCCCCAGTTTGATGGCCTCAAGATTTTTATTTTATCTATATATAATCTTAATGACCTCTTATGAATAATGTACAAAAACTTAA
>BKZX01025399.1:1765-12298 GCA_014362285.1 Fagus crenata | reverse complement strand
TTAATTTTGTTGTTGGCAATGGAGAAAGATGGATGGATTTATTATAATGAAACCATGTGAGCTTAAAATAAGTTATGAAAATTATATAGATTTGATTATATAATCATGTGTTCATGTATTTATTTGTCATTCTTCTTATTTTAAGTATTCTTTATTTTATTTTTATGGAAACATAATTCATATGGTAAATATAAATATAAATCGTGTTTTATAAAAATTGGACTATATTCAATTCATGCCAAAAGAAAAATTACATTATATTAAATTTTAATTATCCTATTATAAATGCTTTCTTAGTTATTTTTTTAAACCAAAAAATAAGATTTATCCTAAATCTGATTCGTAAAATTTCTTTATCGATCTTGCTTACAACATTTTGAACTAAAAAAAAAAATTCAACAAAAGAAGTAAAAGGAATAAAAATTAATTTAGATTTTATTTTCAATAATTTTCCTGTACATCGCACAGGTTTGCGACTAGTTAAAACTAACGTTAAGAAGAGCTAGGGACTGAGCAGGACATGCCACTACAAGTGACCTGGTCCACCTGGGTCCAATTTTATCAATAAAATTTCTTCTGGTAACCAATTGATCATGTTCTCATTCTCAAGCAATAGATTAACCTTGTTCTAATCAATTGGCTGAGGATTGTGGATTAAGATCTTTTTTAAGTTCTTAGAGTACTTCAACTGCGGAGTTCTTAAAAGTCTATTCATCTTTTTTTGAATAAGTAGATTGTGTTTTGTCACCTCATTAATACTTAAAATAGATGTTAAAGTGGTATTAGTTAACCTTTATTTAAATGTTTATGAGATGGTAAAATCTAATTCATTTATTTAAAAGTGAGTAAATATTTAGGATTTCATAATAGAATTAGGCCAATGATATTTCCACACCTTTAAGTAATATTTCCGTACCATGGTGTGGAAATATCACTTGAAGGTGTGGAAATATCAACCCTCTAAAGTTATTCTAAAATCTCTTGAGGATCGTAATCCAAGGATTGTTGTGGTCAAATCTAAACTACAGTTAGGTTTTGAAACACTCACATACTTTTATCATGTAATTAGTATTGAAGTTGCTTCTCCAAATTGGCAAAATAGATCACCAATTACAATTACAATCCACTCAAAAAAGAAAAGAAAACAAAGATTACCAATTACTAGTTAGAATAAGGTTGTTATATGAAAATCATAATTTGACAGACAAGAGATTAGAAATATGCTATATATGGCGAAAAACTAACATGCTCACATTTTAGCTTTGATATAAAATTAAATTGATGGTATATATCAATGGCCTTTTTCGGACGCAAAATCAAATTGCACATATTGATCATAAAATGGCATGTAAGCCATGTCTGGCATGGGAATCAGGGTGGGCCTTTATCATTTGGTAGCTAATTGCACTACAATAAATTGCCCTTACTTTTGTTTCCAAAATTGCAATCAATGCTCAAATATGTTTCCAATCTAACCTTAGTAGGCGTGTCACGCTTTCATATTCAGTGTATGTCCTTGGGGCATAAATACGATTCATGGCTAGCCCTGCTTTCCCATCTCAATTCTCAATGCCCTTGCTATGTCTTCATCCCCAGTTGTTCATGTCCCCTCTATGGCTCTATCCCATCTTCCCTTGCCAACCCTCCTATATATCACCCCCTTCAAAAATCAAACGTAAGTGACTATATATGATCTCAAAAAAAAAAAAAAAAAAAAAAAAGACTAGATTATCAAATCAGATCAGTGATTTACCAGAAGAAATTCATATTTCATTAATTTTTAAACCCACTATTAAATTGTAAGTACATTTCTTTTACTATTCAGAACAAACTAGTACTTCTCTAAATAAACTAATTTTTTATGTTAGTTTGGTAGCTTTTAATTTTATTCTTACCCTAAAATGAATGGTTTAAATAAATTTTCACTTTTTTCCTCAATGATTCTCTAAATAAACTAGATTTTGCTAATGTTAGCGGGTAGCTATTAACTTTATTCTTACACTAAAATGAAATGGGTTAAATAAATTTCCACTTTTTTCTTCCATGGTTCTCTAAATGGCCTCGGGCTTATCTTTGCATGGGGCTGCTTGCTCATATTCCTCAATGATAGTATTTGAGTCTAAACTCTAAAGTAAGTTTGTTTGTTTGTTTGTTTGTTTTAAATAATGGTGTGCCAGAATTAATTAAGAAGGATTTATTTACTGAGTTTTCCCTTTTTGTTTTTTACTTTTTATAATTCAATAATTAGAAGAAAGGAATTTGAATCTCGAATCATGAATATCTCTGTTGGAATCATCAGCAGTTCCGCTACAAGACTCTTGACGGGAAATTGAGTTCGAAACTTAGAATAACATTTTCTTTTTCTTTCTTTATATCAATTCTTCGGCCAATGGAATTCCTTTTGTTCCTTGGACCAGGTTGGACCATATCAATAATGGCCGAAGTAATCTGCTCAACTTTTTTAACTGTCTCTCATTTTTAGGCTGGGCTAATGGAAATCGCAGTAGTTCCCGTTTTTTGAGAATTGCATCTGCATGCCATATGACACAAGCCAATTGATGCTGAAATATTATTTCTAATTTAGAAAGTGACAATTTTATGCATATTAGTGTTTTTTCCACTCCCCTTTTCTTTGTCAAAAACGCAGAGGACCTGCTGCAACTCATACGTCAACATAAATTTTCACTAAAAAAAATTCCTGTGATAATCAATTCTGAATTATTTATCTAAAAAATTGGTGTATGATCATGTTTGCAGTAATCGAGCGAATATAGACAGGTGTTCATGTAGAAGCACACATTAATTGAGCAAAAGAAGTCACTTGGAGTGGTAAGTCGTGTTTTGTTTGCTTTTTTTTTTTTTTTTGAATCATGTTTTGTTTTCTTAGTACCTTTATTAATGTTAGCTTTTATTGTATTATTTATGCATATCAATTTGTAGTTATTGTCTTAAGACTCCAATTGTGGTCTTAATATAACATATAAGGATATTTAAGTCTATGATTTTGGGCTCAATTGTTTTATATTGATTCTTCAAGGTCTTTACCTTTTTTTTTTTTTTTTTTGGTCTGTGGGACTTCCACTCATCACATATGTATACCCAACAATCTTCTCATTTATGTGTGAGTTATCTGTGTGGCTTTCGATACCTCTTTTCTTGGACTAGGAAGACATCCTACTAGCTCCCCATTGCATATGGGCTTTTTCCTTCTCTTGCGCGCATCATTGGCCCTCTAGCCATCCATGACATTCCTGCACACTCATCCATGGGAACCATGTATGTCTATGTCCATGAGATCTTACGCTACAATTATTCTTCTTTGATCTAGTACCATTGGCAATACTATTTTGACAATGCTGCCAGAATCATAAATTATTCGTTGGCGACATTTCTGATGGAGGGAACCCTTGGGATGCCAATTATCATGCCATAGGGAGATGCTAGAACCATCCCCCACTAAGGATTTGATAAGGGGCCTTACCAAGTTTCTGATTGTTAAGATTTTTCTCCATCCCCAATAGCAACTTTGAGGAGCTGCTACACGCCATGAAAATTGTATCCTAAACAACTTTAACATAAAAATTAAAAATAAAAGCTGGATTTGAAGGCCTGCTAGATCTGAGGAGTTGGTATCCATCCAAAGTAAACTAAGTTTGGTTGAGTTGAAAGAGGAAGACAAAGCAATATGGACAGCAAAACATACCAACACATTCTTTTATAGGTAAATTGTTACACACTGAGGTATACACACACCACATAATGTGGACATACTCACATACATCCATAGAGTCTACAAATTGTAGAAATCAATGTTCATAAATGTCCATAACTTATGAATATATATATCCACATTTCAGGTGGTGTGTATGGACGGTGTACATTAGATGATGTGCACATATCACTGCCCTTCTTTTATTAGATGGTTGACGAAAAAAAAAAAAAACTCTGTACAAAAGACAGAATGCTGTAGTGGGGTTTCACTGGGGCTGTTGTTTGAACTTTCTGTAGAGGAGGCATTGAGGAGGTCAGAAATCATATTTTCTTTGATATAAGTTATGGGGGCTTATTTAATGTCTAATGTCAAAACTGACTGTGACTAGGAAGATTCATGGCATGGGGTATTAAAAATCTCAGAGAAAAAGTTCAGAAATTCCTTATGCAGACTAGTTTGGTGGGCTATTGTCTATCATGCCTCAGAGAATTTCAAGAAATTATGGAGAAGAGGTTAAAAAGTAAAAACTTAAAACACAAGAAAGCATAGTGAAGAGTGTGAGAAAAGATGTGATGTTTGAAGGAAGTGACTGCAACTTTATCCTAAACAGAGTTCTCTGTTCTAACCGGGGTGTACCTCATTCCATTCTTCATTGCTCTTCTGCTTAAAAAGTTTGCTAGTCAGCAGTAGCTGGGTTTGTGATTGATTTGTGTGTAAAAACATGGGATTGGATATGAATAGCACCAGTTTGATGCAGCAGATGCCCTTGTTGTAGTGGAACTAGCAGAAGTTCTAGTGTTTCAATCAGTGTTTCTGTTTGTATTGGTTAGTTTCTTATCAATAAAATTTTATATTAAAAAAAAAAAAAACAGAATTTTTAATTTCCTTGCTGGATGCAGTGAATTTAAGTTTAGAATTATATTAAAGGTCTCATCCCCAAAATTTTGAGATCCTTTCCTTCAAAATTGTATAGACCAGTGCCTCTCACAATTTCTGGCTACATATGTTTTTATGTTTTTGACTTAACTAGAAATTTTGAAGTATCACTGAATTCCCTTTTAGAAAATTAATTTTACTTTGAACTATTAAAATAATGGTCCACATTCAAGACTTGAAACAAGTTCAGATTACAGTCCATTAGAAGTTCCTTTAACATAATTCTTAAGAGACAAATGTTGCATTGGAGAGAGAGAGAGAGAGAGAGAGAGAGAGAGTCATTTCAAAACTTCAATAAGATTTAATGAAAGTAACAAAGCATTACATCCACTAATGGAAGGAAAAAAAATTAAACTACAATTTGTATGCATCATCTACTGAACAGAAATCCATGGCATGGTTACTACAAATGAATCTCCAACGTTAGCGTGGCAAAAAGTTTCTTAATTGCATGGTAATTTTTGGCCTTGGCTAATTAGAGAGAAGAATCTTCCACCCAAGGTTAAGGTTTGCAGAAATCTTCATCCCACTTCTGACAAGTGATGGCCATACTTGAGCTAGATGAATACAAGAACCTTGCTTGAACATACACTTGAATTTCCAACAATGGCTAAATAATTCATTACGTGGCTGTAGACTTGAGGCTTGTCAAATGTTTGATCTCTCCTCCTTTTGCAGATTTTCCAATTTTATCACGCCTGGCCATAGATTTAGGCATTTAATCCCTTCATCCATAGTATTTCCAGGCTTATCACTTCTTTACAAGCTTTAGCTTTAGACATTTTGATCCCTTCTTCCACGGAACGAACAGCATGGTTCTGTGGAACGAACAGCGCAAATTAATACTACAGGATGCCTTTTCAAAATTTCTTCTCCCTTCGTTGGAGAAGGAAGCTCGTGTGCTTTTAACATGGGCAAAGAAATGGCTGCTTATGGAATGTAGAAAGCAGTTGTGGAACAGGGTTTCTGTTGCACCATATCAGCGAAATGAACATGATGCTGGGCTAGATGAGGAAACTGCACCAAGGATGATGGCTTGTTGTTGGGGTCCTGGAAATCCTGCAACCACATTTGTGATGTTGGATTCATCAGGAGAGTTGCTGGATTGGATGTATGCTGGGTCCCTTAGCCTATACTCAAAGAATGTTGATCTGCAGCGCAAGAAAGATGAAACGCAATGTCTTCTCAAGTCCATGACAGACCATCAACCTCATTTCATTGTTCTTGGAGCTGCAAATTTAATCCCTTCCTCCGTAGTATTTCCGGGCTTATCACGTCTTTATAAGCTTTAGCTTTAGACATTTTGATCCCTCTTTCCACGGATTTCCGGGCTTATCACGCCTGGCTATATCTATATGGTATGTAGCACACATTGTACTCTAGACCAAAACGCTTGAATTATCAATGCTGGCAAGATGAGAGAAGAAAAATTCTAATAAGTTCTCTTGTTTCCATATGTTGTGGAATTGAAATCAATGTGTATGAATTGATGGAAATGAACTATATACTTTTAGTACTAAACTGAAGTTCTTACAAATTGTGGATCCTCTTCTTTTTTTTTTTTTTTTAAAAAAAAAAAAAAAAAAAAAAACAGAGAAAAATGTTTTTATAGCACCCATATTTATAGTATATATATATATATATATATATGGGATAGAGAAATGATAAAGAAATTTCTGAACACCATTTTGTGCTTAGGTTGATGTTTTCAGTTTTCACTCTCAAGCACTTATCAAATATAGTAAAAAAAATATTTTGATCATTAGGACCAAGAAACTAATAAATGGTGAACAAATAAATTCTCTATAAGAGAAGTAAGTAAAATAAGAAATACTAGGAATCTTCAGTGTTCTGATGAATATATTTATTCTAAGACCTGCCATCTCAAAAAGCATATGAAGTAGGCATTGGGTGGAATATTCAAACTTTTAGTTCAGAATAGAATTAGAAGATAATCTCTCTATTGTGCTTCCAATAACAATATTCTAACCTTCCCTTACTTATTGCAGTTCATAGGATTGAGTCCTGCCCTCTTTAAATTAGCGTTACAGGTAAATATCTTTTTGACAGTGTGTAATCTTACTAGGGGCATTTCTGTTGTAACTATTATAATAACTGACCTTTCAAAAACCCCCACTGCTAAGCAATTTCTTATATAGTTATATGTAACTTAGTTTTGTTAGAGAACCACCTATTTCTTTAATGAATAGAAATAACTGAATCAAAGACACACATAATCTCTCTTTAAACTAGCTTCATTTTTCAGTCTACAAAGAATTAGGGCAATATGCCTAACGCAAGACCTGAATGTCCAAACTTACCAAAAGATCAAGAAGATTGCAGTTCAAGAAATGGTGTTTGCTATTGTACAACTAGAAAGCCTAGATTGTAAAAAAATTCTTGTTTTCAAATATATTTGCACTCATCTCCTAAAAGGGAGAATTAGACTGACAAAAACAAAATGATTAGAGACCCTTCCATACATTTTTTTTTTTTTCTTGCTATATTAAGTCAGGGGAGGGAAGACCAGGAGGTGCCAATTGACCCTGTAGGAGAGCCTTCCATGCAGTTAGAACATTGAGGTTGAGGAACGCAAGCTAATTAAACTAAATTTAAATTGTGCGATGTTTTTTTTATTTAATAAATATATATCTCCCTATAGATCAGGCAAATAAGGCACAAGTTAGTACAAAAGGGTTTCAAAGACCATCATATTCAAATTAGCAAATACTAATTATTTTCCACTTCAAAACTGGGTCACAAGATTTACTATATAAACGTTGTTGGACCAACCCCTGCATCGAAGATTGTGTGTTCGTAAAAGTTTCATATTTTTCTACTAGCGGATTATAATTAATTAACCACCTATAAATATAAACCAAGCTGAACAATATATGACAAAAAAATTGATATGTTGAAAAATACATTAAACCAAACATTAAGGGGACTAGGGAAGCAAGACATACCACTCCAAGTGACTTCGTCTGGTGAACTAATGTGTGCTTCTACACGAAAACCTGGCTATCTTGGCCTGATTACTGCAAAGATGATCATACACCAATTTTTTGAATCAATATTTCGGAATTGATATCACAAAAAAGATTTTTAGTGAAGACTTATGTTGATTACATAAAATTATCACTTCTTAAATTTGAAAAAATATTTCAACACCCATTAGCTTGTGTCATATGGCATGCAGATGCAATTTCTGAACATGGGAACTGGGATTTCAATTAGCCTAAGCCTAAAAATGAGAGACAATTAAAAATGTTGAGCAGATTACTTAGGTCATTATTGATATGGACTATATGGTCCAACCCGGTCCAAGGAACAAAAATAATTCCATTGGCAGAGAGGCAAGAAAAAAAAAAAAAAAACACCAAGATCGATCATTTAGAGAACAATGGAGGAAAAAGTGAAAATTCATTTTAGGGCAAGAAAAAAAATTAGAGACTACCCCATTAACATTCACAAAAACTTGTTTATTCGAAGAAGTAATAGTTTGTTATCTTAATCTCAAAATTAATATACTTACAATTCAAATGTAGTTTTATTTGTTTTTGAAATATGAATTTCCTCTGGTAAATCACTGATTCGATTTGATAATTTAGTAATCTCTTTTGAGATCGTACTCAAGTTTGATTTTTGAAGGGACATATATAGGAGGGTTGGATCATGGATGGGGTTGGCCAGGGAAGATGTGGTAGAGGGGACATGAGCAACTGGGGATGAAGACATAGCAAGGGCATTGAGAATTGAGATGGGAAGGATGGGCTAGCTATGAATGCTATTTATGCCCCGAGGACATATACTGAGAATAAAAGCATGACACGCCTACTAATGTTAAATTTGGAAACATATTTGAGCATTAATTGCAATTTTGGAAACAAAAGTAAGGGCAATTTATTACAGTGCAATTAGCTACCAAATAAAAAAGGGTCGCCTCTGATTCCATTGCTAGACATGCCTTACATGCCATTTTATGATCAATGGCTCAATGCAATTTGATTTTATGTGCAAAAACAGCCGTGGATAGATTCCATCAAATGCTGAAATGCATGCATGTTAATTTTCTTCTTCTTTCTTTTTGCTGAATATGCTTGCATGTTAGTTGTTCCCCATATATAGCTTATTTGTAATCTCTTGTCTGTCAAATTATATTTATGATTCAAATAGAACAACCTTATCTAACTTATAATTTTATTTTGCCAATTTGGAGATAACGGTGTCAATTTGGATTAAAAAGTGCTTGCTAATGCCTAATAACTTGTCATTCCAAAATAATTATCAAGTACATGTGCTCTGTGTACCTAAAGCTACTTCTCATACTAATTAGATGATAAAAATATGGGAGTGTTTCAAAACCAAATTGCAGTTTAGATTTTACCACGATAGTCGTTATGGTTCTCAAGAGTTTTTAGACTAACTCTATCATAGAATTCTTAAATATCCAATCATTTTGTAATAAGTGGATTGTATTTTATTATCACATCATCAACATTTAAACAAACTTAGGTTATTTTATGCTTCCAAAAAAAAGTTGTAAAGATTATTGAGCAGAAATTTAATTCCTTTCTTTGAAAGGGGCAAGATAGTATCAGTATTAACATAAAGGCGTCATGGGAACAATTTTGTACTCCAAAAAGTAAGGTGGCTTGGAATTAACAAGGGTAGAAGATTGGAGTAGAAGTGTGGTTTTGAAGCACATTTGACATATGTTCACCCAAGCTGGAAGGGTGGCATGGATGCATGGAAATCTGTTAGAATAGAAGCTTTTGGACTGTTAAGATCCCACAAGATTACTACATGGGGATGGAGAAACCTATTTAAATTAAGGATTGTTGCTAGAGAATTTTCTAAGCTAAGAAGTTGGAGATGGCTCTCATACTTTTCTTTGATATGGGGTGTTAAAAATCCCAGAGGAAAGAACCTCAGAAGTTCCTTCTGCAAAGCAGTTAAGTTTGGTCTATCACAGATGGTCTTAGAGAAATTCAAGAAATCATGGAGGAGAGGTTAAACACAGGAAAGCATAGTGAAGAATGTGAGAAAAGATGTTGAAGTTAAGGATGATGTTTGAAGGAAGTGGCTGCAACTTTATCCTAAACAGATTTCTCTGTTCTAACTGGCGTGTATCTCATTCCATTCTTCATGGCTCTTCTTATACTTAAAAAATTTTCTAGTATCTGGGTTTTTTATTGGTTTGAGTGTAAAAACAAGGATTTGGATATAATTAGCACCAATATGATGCTGTAGATTAGTCTGAAGACTCGTTTCTCTGTGTATAACTAGGGTGGGATGATGTAACTCTGTTTTCAAGTGTTTCTGTTTGTATTGGTTGGTTTCTTATCAATAAAATTTCTAAATTAAAAAAAAAATAAAAAATAAAAAAATCAGAAACCTCCAATTTCCTTGCTGGATGCAGTGAATTTAAGTTTAGAATCTATATCTATTATAAGAACTAATAGGTGAAGCTCAGAGAAAGTTTTTTAACCTTCCCAAAACATGCCAGGTCAGATTTTCTATTCCCATATCAATCCATGTCTCATGCATTTTTTCCTTATTTTAATTAATTTCCTATTCAATCACATTTAATTCAGCAATAAAATTAAAGATTTCATATCCAACCACATTTAATTCAGCAATCAAATTAAATTAATTATACAACCTGTAATTACCTTTGATTCTTATTAAATTAATTAATTACCTAATTCCACCTTTTTTTTCTTTTTTTTTTTTTTTTTCTTTCTTCCCCTCTTTTCTTTCACTCCCTTGACTCCTTACCTCCCAAAACGTACCAGTTTAATTTTTGCCCCCTCCTCTTCTAACGCTTTTCTGATAGGCTTTCTAATTTCTATCCAATTTAATCCACTTTTCTCTCTCTCTCT